>OMLM01021130.1:0-10477 GCA_900302695.1 Helostoma temminkii | reverse complement strand
TATAACTCCTCTGGCTAAAGTGGATCTCTCCTATGTCCCTTAAACAGTAACAACAGTAGTAGTCCAGAACACAGGATCTTCTTCCTGTATTTACCATTTGGTTTCCATGGCAGACACATCTGACCAATAAGATAATCTTGCATGATGCATTTTGGTGCACTTGGATTTTTCTCTGTGTGAAACAAAACTGAACCAGATGACAAATCCTAGAAGTTTACAAATGATTCAGACTGAAGTAAACCAACTGAGTTGTTCTGAAACACCTCTGAACAATCTGTGTTGTGTATCTATAATGAAATACTTTTTAACATCCAACTAGTACTGGCTGTGGTCAGAGCTGGATGGTTCAAATGGCCCAGTCCCGCTCACACCCATGCTACTTTCAAGACCTATGGGGAATTTTGGACGCCTGTCATTATTGCATCCTAGCAGCATTTTCAAAAGTGAACATAAACATTTTACTTACAGTATTTCACAATTTTCACTCTACCAAGTAGATCAATTGAATTGAATCATTTTACTACATTTCATCCGTGTGAAAGCGATAAGAAAAGCATACACTTATATTTGTCCTTTTACGGATTTGAGTGTATGCAACTCAGCCGTTCCATGACACCCCTATAGCAAAGCATTTTCAATTCAAATCACAACAAACTTCATCTCAAGGCACTTTACAATGTAAGGTTTAAGACCTTACAATACAACTAAATGATAAGGAAAACACAACAAATCCTCCTTGAGCAAGCACTAAGCAACAGTGGAGAGGAAAAACTCCCTTTTTAAGAAAGGAAGAAACCTGAAGAACCAAGCTCAAGGTGGGTGGCCATCTGCCTTAAATCACGTAAAAGATTTCTGGTATTATTTTGTGTTCAGCTTCTGAATTTCTGAGATGATCTTTCGGTGTGAAATCAGTGCTCCCCTGAGAGCCTGCAGCCTCGTCTCTATGTCAGGCTGTTGCTGACAGGATTTTCATAATAAAATGATTCAATAATAACCAAATAGCCAACCAAAACTTTCCAAGCACTGGTTAATTTACCTTATAATGTAATGACCAGTATAATCTGCTTTTATAATCTGAAATCTGGATTAAGTAGTAACTATTTCACCAAGAAATTAGGTGTTTGGAAGTTTTTTAAAAGATTATATGTCTAAGTATCACTTTATAAAACCTAACCTCTGTGTTTCCGGTGAACACACTTGAATATTGTGTTTAAAATATATTTATATATTTATGATAAATATATTATAAAAATAAAATGGGAGAAGAGTTAGGGTTAAGGTTAGTAGTAATAGAAGAATACAGGAAGGATTTTCTACTATTTTCACCCCTGGTTCCAAGAGAACCACAAAGCCCCCCCCTCTCCAAAACGCACCAGTCCACTCAGTCAACGCTGAAATGAAATCCTGCTCCACTCAAATTGCACCTATATACTCCAAAAAGGGAATATATCTGCGTGTAGCTTAAACCTTACATATCAAGCAAATAAAGACCAACAACTGCCACAATTTGGCTAGGTCGGGTCTGGGAATGCTTCAGGCTCGTGGTGTGAGAGGTACTGAAGCAAATATGGAGCAGGACAATCCATCCCTTAAAAAAAAAAAAAAACATACTCTGCACTCTGTCCAAAATCACAACACTCTGCACTGCTCACATGCTCTGATTTGCAAATGAATGGCTATGTTCAAGGCTCTAACATTTCCAAACTGGCTGTGCCACACTGTCCATCAGTAGTGTAACCGGTGATACTATTACTATTTGGTACGATACTATTTGGTTGGAACATTGGAACTATGACTCTTTTTAGTCTACAACTGTCAGTTTCAGGCTCACAAAGACTCCTTTGAAAACAGTGCTACTGTGCGATGGAGAGAGCTGCCAGTAGTGTCTGTGTGGCAGACAGGGAAAGAGACTGATGAGGAACAAATGCCAATTTGGCTGTGAAACAGAGCAACCTGAATGTACCCCCTTCTCTCTGCTGCACCATACCTACTGTAACTATCTTGATCAGGAATGACAGTGCTTGGGTGCAGGCCAGGGCATTCCCAGCACAGACAGATGATGGATATGGACATGCCTTTCCAAAGAAAAACACAACAGGGTAATCAATGAAAGCCATGTTGTTGTTTTTTTGTTTTTCGTTTTTTTTATTATTATTTCAAGGACATCAGGATCCCATCCTCTTATATTTTACCACACCACCTGAACCTCCTCAGTCCAGATGATGGAAGACATATTTTGATTTGAGGATGTCATCATCAAGAAGAGAAGCAGACTGGATGAGCTCCTACCACCACCTTCAAACACACACACAACTGTACACATACATCCACACACATGGACACCAGGCACTCACTCACTCAGTCCTATCCTTTATTGGCCTGGGCTGGTAAATAAGGCTGGGTGTGTGAGAATCTCATTACCACAACACAAAGCAGAGTTTCCTCTGAGGACTGGGGCATGTGCACGCAAGAGAGAGAGAGAGAAGGCTTGTGTATGCAAAAGTGAAATAGAGCAAAAGTGTGTGTGTAGCTATGTGTGTGTGTGTGTGTGTGTGTGTGTGTGTTAGGCAGGCTCAATCAGCAGCAGGCTGATGGAGAGGGAGACTGAGGCAGCTGGGGCCTCCTGCCCAGGCCTTCAATTTCCCTCCCAGTCCAGTCACTGGAGTGTGTAATTACTATGGGGCCGGCCTGGGGGCTGGCATGGAAGTGCAAACACATACACACATACACCATCCCTCAGTATCCACCCTATCACAACCACTACCACCCCCCAAGTCACACACCTCCCACTAATAGCCCCCACACACCCATGATCTCCAAACACACACACACACACACACACACACACACACACACAGTTAAGAAACATGTCAGCCTCCCTCCCCTGGCCTGTAGTTCATCCTGATGCCCCATGTTGCCTTGGGGTGGTTGAGCATCTGTGATCCACAACTGAGAGCACACTATGAAATCCCTCTCAGCTCTCACTTCACAGACCTGCTGGAAAGATCCTGATTCTCACACTAAGTATAGATTTCATATTAATCTGCCCTATATTTTTTCTTGGATTTGCTGCTAAGTCTTAAGTGGTTTGGTAGAAAAAAGCTGTCTTCTCTGACCCCATTAGACAAAGGTGGTGACATGTATGTTGATATGATCAGGAAAAACTTGTGTTTATTCAGGTGTACAATCATGCAAAATGCATACGAATGGGAATACAGTCAGACTGACCAGGCGACATCTGGAGGTGGTGGCACTTGTGAGGAACTATATTTGATCTAATTGCTATACTAGATAATATAATGACCATTATAGGAGATCACTGAAGATTATAGAAAGCTTCTCAGACAACAGCCATGCTGCCTGTACATTGACTTTCAAAATGCTCATTCCAAACCCGAACATCCGTTTTTGTTTAGACTTGTGTGTTCCTGCCACTGCACATTTGTCCAGCCACATGTGGACATCACACTTGGCCAGACTTGAACACCTTAGAGCCCTGAAAGATTTGAATATGGACACTGAGTTGGCAAATGAGCTTCAGTTAAGGTTACTTAACTTTAACTTGTTACAGCAACTAGCAGAGGTAGTAATTACAAAGTTCATACTCTGTGGTCAATGTGCAGCTGGACTGTTAGACAGCTAGTATTTTAAACACACAGCTGGTGAAGTGCTAGCACACTGGAGCAGCAGACAGTCCTGCACTCTCTTCTCCTCCCCCACCAGCTTCACTTGATATCAATGAGTGCTGTTCATTCAGAACTGAGATCTGCATCGTCTGCAGCAAGGACAGTTCTCACTAATAAATGTGCAATTATTCATATGTTACATGTTAAAGTAAGCAATGTGTTATTGAGAGATCGGAAAGTACTACGTCCAACTCCACAGTGTGTCTTTTCACAGGAGTGGGAATTAGTTTTCTGGATAACAGGCTTGGCTTTGGCTCATAACTAGACATGCATCCAGCTAACATTGACAAAATAGCATGTGAGCTGCTTTATAATTAAACAACAAAAACACATTAGCTGAGCAATTAAACATACACTGTAGGACCCATCATGGCTTGTCCTTGTCAGAGTGTAATGTTTTACACATCTGCAACTCTGGTGCGTATGGAGTTTAGATAGGAGGAGAAACAATTATATCAAATATTTAAATATAAAAAAGGACTGCAATATCCATTTCCTCAATCTACATTTAAAACATTTGGTGTCAGTGCTACTATTGTTCATTTAAGAGTAAATACAAGAAAAAATGTAACAAATTTTAAACAGACTGTGGCTACCATATGAGCACTCTGCCTTTACCATCAAGGCGTGTTTGTCTTTCTCCCACATCTGGAGAAGGTGTCTGTGGGTCATACAGTTTGGCTGCAAGTACAAAATGTTATTGTGGATTGTGCAGTGTGAGTTGTGTGAGCTTATATATGCATATTTGTGCCTTTCTAAATTGTGTCCACTTGTTAATTGGCCACAAGTGGACTCCATTTCAAAGTCTAGACTGATCTCAAACAAACAGGATGTATCCGACCACACACTGCTACAGTAAAAGCTCTGAATACTTCAACTATCTGTCAGAAGTTTGGACTCGCACAGAGATAACCGTGTTTTTGAAAGAAATGCAGATTTTATATCTATTTGATCAGAAATAAAGTGTAAACATTGTTAATGTTGTAAATGACTAATGAAGCCGAAAACTATTACTGAAAGCTATTTTTTTAAAAGAATATTTCCACAAGTATACAGAGGCCTGTAATCAGTAAACATTAGTACTGTCTTCCAGTAGCATGTTATGTTTATTATCTGATCATTAGAAAACCCATTGGCAATGATGGTAACTAATATACAAAATAAAAAAACACAGTGTAATTATGGGTTATTATGTATAGATTGAGAGGGAAAAAATTGTTATTTCCATTTTACAAAATATCTTTACCACAGTGCAAAAAGTGCAGTGGTCTTTCAAATATACACTATGCTCGAGATTAGGCGTCAGTAATATTGGCTGGATGTATCTACTGTTGCTAGGTTGAAGGTTCTTTAGAAGAACATTGATCTGAGCAAATACAGACAACAGAGTGTCAGTGTTATGGGTCACATCAACTCTCCTTGGCTTCTAATAGAGTCCACAGGGTGCCACCTTATCATGTCTGGGGTTTCCCAGAGGTCGCAGGTAGAGGTCCTCAGTCAGTCTTCCTCCTTAGAGCTGGTCAGTTTTAACAACCCCGGAATGAAGCTATGATTCATTTACGGGGCATCAAATATCAAATTTCAGTTGTTCCACACTAAGATATACAGATGTCATGACACAGAGATGTGTAAAGATTGCACTGTAGTGAAGGTACTGTATCATCAGTATTATCATTTATCATGGATACTCAATGCACCGAACACCACTTTTAATTATACGTCATTTTCATATTTTTAATGACAGGGGTTATTTATATGCAGGTTGGTGTGGTTCCTCCGCATTTCCTTTCTATTAAGGTGAGAGCAGTTGTCACAACAAAAGGCTAAACTTTCCTGGCACTATTAGTTCTTATCTTGAACAGAAAAAACAACATGCATTCACTCCTAAACAACAAAATAGGTCATTTTTGAGTAGGTAGGTGTTGCCTGCCAGAATTACCCATAATACAGTATCCATGCCAGCTTTAAGGTAGTGGTACAGGCTTATGCCTAATTGAGTACAAGAATGAGGACATATAGGAGACATGTTTTAGGTGATGAGGCAGGAACCACAATGTTCTGAAGTTTACTGAAATACATGTAATAAAAATAGTAGATTTACAGTTACTACACATACTTTTGGTTCTAAACAGATGGGATGCTTTGTTTCTGACAGGTGTAGGTGTCACAGTTATGCCATGAAGCTGGATAGTCAGTATCAGCTGTATATGCTACCTCTTGCTTGTGTCTCTAGTTTGTGATGTGAAGCTATAGTTACTAAATTGGTTAAAAGGTTGTGTAAAATGTTTGCACATGCTTCAGTGTAATACAAACAACAGGCAGACTTGAGAGAACCTCCTTGATATAAGCACATTTTAATGGGACACACACTTACGTGTGTCTGACAGTATCGAACAGAGACACTGCAAGGTTTTGTTCATGTTTTAATGCTCTTGCCTCTTGCGTGCATCTCATGTGTGTGCATGTGTGTGTATCTTGTCGCCCTTGTCCTCCTCAGCGCAGCGTGAACACAAACACACACACTCACCGGTGGGCACTGGGACAGGCAGACAATTAAACAGGTCAGCGTGGGGTAACTTCGGATGGCCTGCGGGGGGCGGTAGACGCACAGCTGGAGGTAGCAGGACAGGCGAGAACAGCAACACCTCAGACGGACATGCTCTCTGTTTCACAGGCAGACGCTGAGGGACACACACACACACACACACACACAGACACACACACATACAGCCACACATGCATGGAGCCAGCAGGAAAGAAAGATGATTAAGAAGTTAGAGAGTGGAGAATAAAAAGCACTTCTGGACACTAACCTCAACTCTGAACCCCTGAAACTACCTAACTAAGACAATGTTTCACACCTCACACTGCACAAAGTAAAAAAGCATTAACAAACACAATTTTAGGCTAAAAATATTTATCTTTCTCTCTTACATAATCATTTTATAGCTTTAGAAAAATAGCATGGCTTCTGATCAAGGAACTGAAGAGTCATTAAAATATGAATACACATGCCCATCACTTTAGAGTAATGTAATATGGATATAAAACAATGATTTTCAGAATTCATCATTCTTATTGTACTTTTTGCACCGCTCTCTAACTCCTCTGTTTGAATGTTAAATATTTAACATCACTCTTTTTATCCCTTGCTCCACTAAGAGTCTCTTTTTCGTTACAACAATTAAGAAAACAGGTGCCTCACAATGTCTGAACAAACTTCAGCCGTGGCTTCTCTGTGATAGAAGGCGATTAAAGCCTTTCTCTGTGTTTGCATGGTAACTGATTGCCAAGGCAATGCTATTCTTGTTTGCTATTGCAGCCGAGGCGGAATTACCTCGATTTTGTACAAAATAGTCAATTAAATTAACTGTGAAAGGCTATTTATTTTAACCCGGGGATACATTTTTTTTCTCATTTTCTCTCCTCTCATAGATGTTGTAAAGGGGGAAAAAAGGCAGCAGACGAGACTAAATTGGCAGGAGAACAAAGAGGGAGGATTCAGTGGAGGTTTCAGAGCTGGAGTCATACTGCCATCAGATGGACAAACACCACAACTGCAGGATCATGTTGGACTAACTGTGGAGGAGGCAGCAACCACTGTGTTGTGTTCACTCAGCTGCTGAAACATTTCTCTAAATTTATATTCTTGGTTTTCACCTGATTTATTCTGTGTCTTACATGTATTTTTGAAACTTTTAGTTCTCGTATTTTATAGTTTCCACCTGCTGTTAACACACTATATCTGAATCTGATCACAGCCATTAAGTGGTTCATCCAGCAATGTGCAGCCGAATCAGATCTGTAGTAGTAAATGAGTAGTAAGGACGTAGACGAGAGACAAATATACCAATCATCAGTTTAGAATATACAGTGTACCTTTATCACCCAGTAGTAGAATAGACACGATTTCACATGGATCTGATAACTGAGAGCAAATGTTCATGAGCCACACCCCACTCAGTACGATTACATCAGAAGAAAACCAAACAGATATTTTATGTTCACTGAAAAAGTGAAAAGGTCCATGTAACTGTTGCAGCAAACATGAACAGTATAAGCATCTTAAGAAAAGCACAGTTGACTCTCTTCTCCATCAAAGCTGTATAATCTCATCCTGGACCTTTGCATTTTTACTTAATATAAGTGTTCCCATTTTCTCTATTGTTCTGTTGACCACTGTCAACAAACTGTGCGGATGTGCATTTATTAGTATGAGTCAACTGACAGGACTTTGACAATAAACCTCACATAAAATCAAATTCTGACTTTAATTTTGTTAAATCCTGACTGATGCTTGGAACCAGGTGATAACACCTTTTCCACTGACAGAAACTGACAACTCACAAGTCCATATGGTCTTACAACGACAAAGATAATCCCACAGCAATAATGTAGAATTGCACCAATTCAAACACAGATCACAAAATCCAACCAACATAATGTAAATGTATCATTAATCACCATGAATTTTATCAGTGTAGCCAAACAAAAAGCTGCGACATCGTGTTTTCCATAGACAACAATATCAAGATAATAAAGAACACATCCATGCTGCTCTTCTGGTATACACGTATACCTGCATGCTGCAGTTAACAGTTAACATGTGGTTGTCTTTATCCAGATACATACAAGGTGTGAAATAGGTTAAAAAATATATACATACATATATATATATGTATGTCTGTGTGTGTGTGTGTGTGTGTGTGTGTGTGTGTGTATAATATAAAAATGATGGGTGTTAGCACAGCTCAACAAGAGGGAGCTTTATCTTCTAACAGATGCATCCAAACACCAACTGACATCCAAATGAAAACAAATAGACAACAAGAGACAATGCAGCACCAGAAACATGAGGGATTGCACACACGCATGCGCACACTGGCATCTAGTTAAATGAGGCATGTGATACACTGTAGTGGAATGTGCGTGACAGTAAGACAGAGAGAATAATTGTGACTGTGAGATAGAGCAAATGATGTGCTGGAGGGAAGTAAACAATGCCAGTTCCTGTGATAGACTGCACAACACTTTCCGTCTCATTGACTTTGAATAATTTTTCACATCAAATGAAACTTAATTACATCACAACAACTCGTGTTGAATGGTTTCCTCTCTCTTTCTCTTTGTGTGTCTTGGTGTATTTGTGTGTACAGCAAGATGAGTATTCATGTTGGTCAGTGAAGTCAAACAAGAGGTAATCCCTGTTCACATGTTATAAACAACTAGTAAATTCAATGCAGAAGACAATTTGAAAATTATATTTTTATTGTTGTGTCTATTATCATATATCATAAGATGCATACTGACACTTTGTTGTTGTGGACTGGGCACTATGATATGTCTGTGGCTATGCAGGCACATATAGTAAGAATTGTATTTTTCACATGATAAACCCTGTCCACCATAACATTAGAACCATCATTTGGTGTTATTCTGTGCGAAATATCTGATTGGCTCAACACACCAGATCCAGGTAATCAGAAGTGTATAGGACAGCAATAGTTGGAATACAAGCAGGACAGTGGCCCATGAGGACCAGAATTGTATACCCTTTAGTGTTTTTCTGGCTCATGGCTACAGCAGCACTGGATTTCCCTTTGGAATTGTTAAAATATCTACATTTAGGTTCAGTAGTATTTGGGCAGTGACAGAGTTTTAATGATGTTGCCTTTATACACCAGTACAATGGATTTGAAATAAAACAGTGTAAATAGTGTTAGTGTAAATGTACAATTTAAAAAAAGAAAAAAGAAAAAAGAAAACACAATGAAGGACAGTGGAAGATGTGCCCAGCCTTTGACTGGTAGAGTATACATACACACTAACATGTCTGCAAGTCATGCAGCACCAAGCTTTTATAGTATACACTGTATTTAGTCCATGTGGTGCAAGCATGTGATTTCATTGCCCTTCTGTTGACATCTTTCTGTGCTTTCTGACTAATGGTGAATACGTAAACGTTTGCAGGTCAGTTTGTACAACTACAGTACAAAACATTAGTAGTTAGTGACTGCTTTAAAACATCATCTTTGAACTGCATGGGAATTGAGTGAGAACACTTCCCCTGGTGTGACTGAAGAATCTGGGCTTATGTTACCTTCTATCATAAGGATGTTGCAGAAACAACAAGTTCAGTGACAACTAGTGCTGTCTTCACTTTGAATTTCCAAAAACAGTAAGCTGTGAATCACTGGTCAAACAATTCAATTCAATTCAATTCAATTCAATTCAATTCAATTCAATTCAATTCAATTCAAGTTTATTTGTATAGTGAAAAGTCATCTCAATGCACTTTACAATGTAAGGTTTAAGACCTTACAATACAACTAAATAATAAGGAAAACCCCACAAATCCCTTTTGAACAAGTACAAGGAAACAGTAGAGACAAAAAACTCCCTTTTTAAGAAAGGGAGAAACCTTCAGCGGAACCAGGCTCAAGGTGGGCAGCCATCTGCCTCAGCTGGTTGGGGTGAGTTAAAGAAAGAGAGGAAGAGATAAAAGAACAACAGATCACAAAACCAATAACAACAGCAACATTCAACAGGCAGGCAGGTTGAATGGGCCAGCAACTGAACTCAGAGAGTACACAGTTTCAGGACCGATGATACCTGCAGGAGAGGGGGGGGCACAACTACAGGTGAGAGAAGACACAAAGTTAATAACAGGCAGTGGTGGCGTACAAGTGGATGGAGAAAGGAGGAGGAGCTTAGTGTGTCGAAGGGAGGTCCCCCAGCAGTCTAAATCTACAGCAGCATAACCAAGAGCTGGTTCAGAGTCACCTGAGCCA
>OMLM01021129.1:19718-45707 GCA_900302695.1 Helostoma temminkii | reverse complement strand
TTGTTCACACACACACACACACACACACACACACACACACACACACAACAACAGTCCGGATTTTATCGAGCAGGACCAGAACAACAACACGATGAAGGAGGAGAACCAGGACCTGGATTTTATTAAGGAGAACATTATCGTGGTCGAAATTAAAGAGGAGAACCAGGACTCGGATTTTATTAACAAGGATCCCCGCTATAGAGGTCTGAAGGAGGAAAACCAGGACCCGGATTTCATCGACCAGAACGTTATTAAAATAAAGGAGGAGAACCAGGACTCGGATTTAATGGACCAGCACCAGTACAAGACTGAAATCAAGGAGGAGGACCAGGATCCAGGTTTCATGGACCAGAACCAGCACAACAGCGGTTTAAAGGAGGAGAAGCAGGACCCAGAGCACAGGAGCAGCGACCCTGCTGGTTCCACAGATCAACAGGTCAGTGTTGATGAGTTAACCGGTAAAAACGGGTCATAACGAGACTAAAGAGTCTGGAGGGTCCGAGTATTATGTGATAAACTGCTACTGTGTGATGTTATGTGTTAACAGTTTGTGGTTAAAGGTCCATGAAGTAGCCTGTGGATTCTTTCATGTGATGCTCTGAACCATCAGGACTCAGTTCCAGGAAACTACATTAGTCCAGTATTACACAAACTGTGTTGTAACAGGTCACTGTCAGTCACTTACTAGAACATTGTTCGAATCCGCCCATTCCCAGTACACTCTAAGTTATATTAAAAAATATTTCTGCAGCAGAAACACTCTTTTCAAATAAAATGCATCCAAGTAATTTTCTCACGCCTGCTATCAGTCGTTTCACCACTTGATTGATCATTATAACATGATATTTACGTGATGCAGGAAGCTTCTCTCGTCCTTCTGCTCCTCTACTCACCATGAATGTCACCTTTCAAAATGCACCTATCATGTAACCACACAACTACTTAGTGTCTTTTCACTGCAACTATGTGAAGATGTACAGAACCATTAGGTCTAGTAGCAGTAAAACTGTATGTCACATTGTGATAAAGTTATTAATGTGCCGTTCATGTGTGTGCCAAACTATGGAGAGTGATCCAAATGTTGAAATGTTGAAATGCATTAAAAACATGATTCATGATTCTTTGATCAACATCACTGCATGTGAAACCGGGTCATCAAAAACTCTTTGTTATAACTACACATAATCTTTTTCTAATCCTGACATTGTTTGTTCACCTGACTGTTAGGACCTCCAAAAGATTTGCATTTAAATTCGTAGTAGAAGCCCCCCCATTTTCATTTCTTCTTCTGTGGTTCCCTTTTTTATCCTTTCCCTGTGGGAGATGTGTGTCATTTTCTCAGTTCAGTTATCATCTTAAATCATCCTATTATTTCATATTGTTTTGTGGTTATTCTAGTTTGCTGCCATCACATTGTTCCTGTCACTAGGTCTTTGTGTGAATATGTTGTGCTGCTAGGCACCAAGCAGGTCTCTTATCCTCTTTGTATGTAGCTGTATTGCTGAGCTATACCCTAATAATTTGTTTTGGGTACTCTGGGATTTTGTTGAGGGGCACACCCCAAATTTATAGGGGGTACCACAGAAGAAAAAATGAATGAGGAGGGGCTTCTACCACCAACTAAAGTACACTCACAGTCTTTTGGAGGTCTTAACAGTCAGGTAGGAAAACAATTTCAGGGTTAGAAATAGATTTTGTGTAATTATAACAAAAAGTATTCTATGACACGGTTACACATGCAGTTATGTCGATCACAGAATCGTGACGTTTTTAATGAAGTGACATCTGAAAACTTAAAGATCACAGACATTCATTATTGTGTTTTTGCCTTTTCCCTTGTGCACAGAGATCTCTCAGTTTAGATCACCCCCCAACACATGTGAACTGCAGATTATAAACTACATAATCCACTCTCATTTTTCAATGATTAGGATTAATTCTTTGGGCCATTGCCATATCATTGAACAGCTTTCTGGCTGTGTTAATCTATCGGTGAGGTCTCATTGTTTCTGATAAAAATTCTGGATGAATGAGAGATTGTGTTTTATGTTCTTTTGTGATACCTCAGATACAACCATTACCTTCTACGAAAGATCTTGTCATACCAGCAAGATGATGGTCTATACTATTTAGTTTCATCCCAAACTCTAAAAGGAGGGACTTTAGGTCCGCTAACACAATTGCTATGTCTACCATCTTGCTCAAGCCTGACCCCTAAAGTCCTGTGAAAAGCTCTTTTTTCTGAGTCAGTTCTCTGGCTTCGATAAAAGTGTCACTCTGTTGTACTACAATTGGCCTCTGCATAATCCCAGCTGGTTGATAAAGCTAAACTTGCAAAGGAGGAACAGGATGTTCATTGCCAGAGCAGATTCTGGTGTGCATCTTTTACAAACAGACTCAACAGGATTTAGATCAGGGCTAATAGAAGGCCACTTCAGAATAGTCCAATGTTTTGTTCTTAGCTATTCTTGTTAGTTTTTTTAGCTGTGTATTTCGGTCATTATCCTGTTGGAGGACCCATGACCTGCGACTGAGACCAAGCTTTCTGGCACTGGGCAGGACATTTCGCTCCACAATGCCCTGATAGACTTAAGATTTCATTTTACCCTGCATAGATTTAACATGAACATCAAGCAGCTTGTAGATGGTCTTACAGCATTTACCTTTAACATGTTTGTCTATAATTTTTATTTTTGATATCCTGAGACAACTCTGTCCTTCCTGTGGTCCATGTTCAGTGTGGTACACACCATGATACCAAACAGCACAGTGACTACTTTTCATCCTCTAAATGGGCAGACTGAGTGATTACATGTTTAAAGACACCTGTGATGCTAAATACAGGACACACTTGAGTTTAAAATGTCCCTATGGTCAAATCATTTTCTTTTATCTTTTCTAGGGGTACCATCAGTTCTTTCTTCTTTAACAGAAGAGTACCAACAATTTTTCCACGTCTGTAATTTTGTACCAGTTCTTTGGTTTTCCACAGCCTCCAGCCAAGAGAACTAGTTCTAACCTGGCACCATCTCTTTGTTGGACTAGAACTAGAACCAATTGTGTCAGGAGCTGGGCGCTGAACTATCATAACCAGTGGCATCAACCAAAGTTTGGTTGTAAAGACAAAAATCAGGGTAAAATTTATTAGATTTGTTCAACAACAGTGTAAACATAGAACATAGTTACTGCTAATTGATGAAACCAGATTTACACTGCCTGATGATTATAAGTAATGGTCTTGACAGGCTTATCCTTGGAGGGGCTGCACAGACGTCCATGTCATTGCCAGTTTTACCCTGCCTGCTGTGAGGTGCTCGGACTAAATTTTCAGAGTGATTGTCAGACCATACACTGGTGCAGTTTTTCCTGTTTTGTCCTGGTCCAAGACAACTAGTGTCTAGACAGTTACTGAATGAGAAAGGGACATTATGTATTGTGCATCCAACACCACCAAGTACCTCTAGAGACTGTCCATGTACTCACCAATCCAGGTCTGAAATGTATTTAGTATCAGCTTTTTTATTATTAACTTCTTTCTAGCTTAGATTTAGCTGTTAAATTATATTGGTGCTGGAGGGATAAGCATACAAATTTTGGTGTTTGTATCCACATTTGAAAGATGATAATATCTATTATCAATCGCTAAGAATTAATTCATTATTAAGAATCTGTCTTGTAGTGGAGACTGGAGACAGAAGAGAGAGAAGTTGTTCACAAGGACATTTCATTTTATCTCATTTTACTTTACATCATAATAAGCTTTCAGCTCAGATTTCTAACAGTAATCTTTTTCAGTCTTTCCAGTCTGCATTCAAGTCCTATCATGGCATGGAAATTATAATTATCAAGATAATAAACAATCTCCTGCTCTTCCAGTGTCATGTCTGTGTTTCTCTTACTTGACTCCAGTGCAGATTTGACATCACAGATCACAGAATACTAAAAGTAATCTGGAGTGGGTCTATACAGACCATATATACAATCCATCCAGTATAATACAGATCAATTAGTCTGACTGTAGATCTTAATGCTCCTGTCAGTTTATTATCATTAAGGGTCAATTAATTTTCTCAATCCTTGCCCCTTGAAACAGAGTGGCACGGTGCAGGGCTGAAAATATTCCCCTAAGAAAGGAGACAGTCCTACTATACCACTATACGTCATCATATGGTGTCACTAGCAGCTATGTAATATATATTGTGAGTGTGAGTGCTTGTGTAGACTATAGGCATATATTTGTGTTTGTCTGCAGCACAAAACTGAAAATCACTTTTGATTTACAACACATCAGTGGTTGTTACCACAAGAAAACAACAGAGCAGAGTTATGCAATCAGACGAGCGGTGATAAAAGTTAAGTTAAATTTTCAGTGATGCCCGTAAATGTATGGGCACACAATTGAATGTTGTTGTAATTTTTAAATCCTTATTAATTCCAAAAATATTTATATTGGTGAGGCTCTTTGCTCATGTGTGGAGCCATACTGTCCATGTATCTGAAACTCTACATTTATTCTGTTCTGTTAGTGTTTATTTGATTTTATTATGTACTATATTGCTTCGGCTGCTGAATTAACCCTTCAGAGAATCTATAAATCTTTACCTTATGTGTCTAATAACGAATTACAATATCAATTTTTAGAGCCGTTAAATGAGTCTGAGTAGTTTTTCCATAATGTTCTTCTAAGGATTCAGTTGAATTGTCATCAGTTTTAACCTGTTTTGGGTTTTAATACTGAATGCTAATGTGATATTTTAGGTCATTTTGAACACATTTCCAGACATTTGTGAAATTCTGCGTGTAAATTAATTAGAACCTACAGGCCCATTCTAGTAACCTATGGGATTCCCTAAGGCCACGTTCACACTGCAGGCGAAAGTGGCCCAATTTTTATTTTATTTTATTTTTTATTTTTTGCCCCATATCTGTTGTTTTATTACAGTCTGAACAACACATATATGAAAAATGCGACCTCAGTCTGAATGGTCAGGTTCATCCGGATATTTCCTCCTGAGATCAGTGTCTTGGCAAGAGCTGTCAGAAATACTCAAAGCTGTGTGACTGTGTTTATATGCAGTTGAGAAATCAGATCACTCTTTTCTCAGGTAATCAGGGAACGAGTTTAAGAAGAAGAAGACCTTTATTTGTTATTGACCACACATACATGTTACAATGAAATTTGACCTCTGCATTTGACCCATCAATCTGGGGGAAGCATTGAGCTAAGATCAATGGTAGTTAACCTGATTACTGGAAATATGTGCAGCAGAAGAGTAATCTGATTTCACAGATTTCACGGATTTTAAGTGTACAAAGACATAACAGACTGATTCCAGACGTGTTCTTATTCTTTTTCTTTTTTCTTTCTTTTGCTTCCTCTCTTGTTGCTTTTTTTTGTGCCATTGTTGGAGAACTGAAAGCACTTAGAGAGAGACATTCAGACAGACAAGAGCTCCATTTCACAAAGCAAAAAAAAAAAGTCACTTATTTAGGCGTCTGCAGAACAGTTTCAGTTAAAATTGGTCTTCAGACAGACATGATTTAAAAATGATGCACCATCGCGATCTGTGTAATAATTTCCCCAGTGATTTGTTGGTAGTAGATGATGGATATTTTATTCATGTAAACATACAGCAGAGGAGTAATTACATTTCTCCTCTACCTTGGGTTTATGTTGAAAGTGTTTAGAGACAGAGGATACTCTTTTGTTTTATGTCGGAGTCGGGGTGACTTCGCTGAGAAAGGGACATGCAGACAGACCAGTGCTGCATTTCAGTGCACAAACTTACTGAATTAAAGAAATGCCCAGTGAAAAATAACTTCATTTAGACATATAGAGGACACTTTATGATAGTTTCAGTTTGTTTTATTGGACTTGATTAAAAAACAAGGCAGTATCACGCATGTAATGCTTCCCTCATTCATCTCCGCTCCTCTCAGCTGGTAAAGTGTCGGCAGCCTTTGTTTAGCATATGCCCTCCTGTAAAAAGCCGATTACCAACCCAGTTACCCGTTTACATGCCGGGATGATCAGCATTCTCTGGGAAATCTACCTAGGGAAACCGTGTTTCTCTAATCCCCTACCCCGATTACAGAAACCAGGTTTCCCATTCTCAAGACAGTTAAGAAATTAGCTTACTTGAGAAAGTAGACTGTAATCAGTGCACTAAGCTTCATGTAAACACACTGTGTGTTGGATGAAATCTGCTTCTGTGAGGCAGTTCACCTCATGGTTCTACCACTGTTGGCTCTGATGATCCACACACATCTCTGTACAGAGGTGACAGTCATTGCCAAACAAAATAACATGTTGCTCATTTTTACCATGTCCTTCTTATCATTATGATTTGTTTATTAGTTTGTAGGCGCCACTGCTCAACTTCAAAAGAAAAGCTTCAAAATGAACTCGTAGAGGCTGAATCCATGTTTACTTCTGTATACATGACCTGCTGCGTTTGATGTCATGTTGTTATTCTTTTGCACATGTGGGTCACTTCAGGCCAGGGGTCAGATCATACTGGAGTCTGATATATGTCACATTTTAAAAAATAGTGTGAACAGTGACACAAAAATGGATTTGAGCAAGTCATTTTTTCCTAAATGTTAGAGATTCATGGAGACATTACAGTTTAATAAATAAGCAATGTTCTTGACAGACTTTTAAAACGTCCTCATTTCAGATACCTCTTTTCCAGATCCGTCAGCCTCCAACTGAAATGTAAATAATAGACAGCATTTCTACTGCTTGAGTTTTTGAAAAATAAATTCAAACATCATCAGTATCATTTAGCAAAGAATGAGATCCCATTGGTAACTCCACCTAAACCAGAAGATGAACCTCTGCCGCCAGAAAGCATTGTGTCAGGTAACCACAAACTGACAGCTTTAACATTGCAACCAAAACCAGAATTCTCACATAGACAAAGACAATAGTGCCTCTGTTAGATCTATGCCTTCTATAATAACAACCATGATCCACTCACCAATAACATTTCTAATTTAATCTCTCAAATAGGCCAAGACTTTAGAAAATGTTACATCAGTATGGATGAAATGGGTGAAGCTTGATCACACCTCACCTTGTATAAATCTCCTGGGACACATGGACTTACCGCTAACTTTTAACCACACATTATCTATTTAAGGATTTGAGTTCCATAGCTTTACTGATATCATATACACTGAGAACTGCTATGAGGTAACGATAATTTTAATACCGAAACCTGGAAAAGATCCAAAATGTCTTTATAATTTCAAATTTACTTTATCATAAACTTATATTTAAAATAGGAATCAGGCACATTAGTGATACACAATCAGATATCTGAAATGAACTAGATACTCAGAATTGTAAGTTATACAAAAGTAGTACTGAACAATAATAATGGTACAGGTATGGAAAGAGGAGACTGATCCAGGAAGCTGATGGTTGGAGGAGATCACCCTCTACCAGTGGACTGACTGGAGCACCTGAGACGCAGAACAGTCTCAGAACAGAACAGAGGTAAGTACAATGTCAATGGAAATGAAATTAGCTGATTTGCTTAGGGTTTCTGCAGCAGAGCAGGCTAGGCTGTGATACTGTCTGGCTGGAGGAAGACGAGGTGGATGGTTTTGGTGATCAGGCCTGAAAAGATGCAGAGGTGATAGGAAGTCGGCACAAAAATGGGGAATCAGCCCAACCCAGATGTTTTCTCTTTAATAAGATCCTAATCTAAGGGCTGAGCTATTTAGGCTCATCGGGTGGTAAAATGATTAAACAGACAAACACAAAGACCCTCATCCACAAGTTTAATGTTGTGGTTTTACCTGCCGTGATCAGCAGTACGACTTCTATATGTCTCTATGGCTCTGGTTCTTCGAGTTACCGCGAGACTATGCGAGATCGCGAGATCATTACGGCACAACATGGCGGCGGCAGCACGTCCCAGCTGCGACCCAGATTTCCTCAGACGGGACCAGGACGTGAACGGAATAAAAGAGGAGAACCTGGACCAGTTCTGCAGCGGCATTAAGGAGGAGCAGGAGGACCAGGGTTACGTTAAGATTGAAGTAAAGGAAGAGAACCAGGAGCCGGATTTTACCGACCAGGACCACCTCTATAACCCAGCAAAGGAGGAGAACGGGGCCCCGGACTCAGTGGACCAGGACCAGGACCAGTACAAGGTAGAAATAAAGGAGGAAAAGCGGGACCCAGAGCCCAGGAGCATCGACCCTGCTGGTTCCACAGATCAACAGGTAAAAACGGCTCATAACGACTAAAGAGTCCGGAGGGTCCGTGTATCATCTGGTTCTGGTTACAGTCTGCAAAACAATGAAACTAAATAAATAAATTAAAATAAAAAGGTGATACTATTTAGTTTAAGTAAACTGCAGCTTAATAAACCGAATTATGAATCAGTTTATGTAAAACCACAGGAACTATCTGGACTCATCCAGGACCAGAACCAGTACTTTCATTAATAATGGGACATGACAGTGAGTCTGCAGTTAATAGTCTTAACTTAATCTGTAAGATTAATGGTTTATGTCTAGAGGTGTGACAATGCTTTTAAACCGTTAGCAGAGTGATAAATAACGTTGTAATGTGATTCATGTTGTGTTTTCTGAGTAGGAACGATCATATATAACAAAATACAACAGTATGTTTCTGTAGAGCTCAGCTCTGCTCTCTCCCTCTGCTGGACTGCTGTGGATCAGTAGAGATCCTGAAGCTGCCACTTTCCCTTTACACCCACTTCAGTAACCTGGTTAATCACTGAGCAGATTTAGCTGCTCTGAAGAACCCTGGTCTCTCTGCTTATTCAAAATTCAATTCAACATTCAAAAACCTTTTTAATCCCAGAGGGACATTGTTTTGCCTTTTATAGCTGCTCTCTTATCAAAGAAGGAAAGAAAAGAGCCGCTCCCAGAACGATCCATTACGCAGAACCAGCACTCCTAATTAATTTGTCCAACCTGTTTGTGTCTGCAACCTTCAACTTGTGCTCCAGCAGACCACAACATAAAAGATGACACTGGTCACCACAGTTCTTCTTGTTTGAAAAGGGCTGGTTTAATGAGGGGTTTCATAGCTGTTTTTCTTTGTGGACAACAGATTCTCTTAGAGATGCTATATTTAGGAAGGTTTGCTGATGTAATATCACTTCGTCTTGTTGGTGTGCCTCCCTCTTCAAGACGCCTTTTCCTATTTCCACTGCATTTTAAAAAGTCTGTGTAAATATGCTTCAGTGTTCATTTCATGACGTTTAATGTGACTCACATTGGATATTCACTGGAGGATGAACTATGATTATCGTTTTTTATATTTAAGAAATTATTTGAACGTGAGCACAGTTGATGCATCAAGTACAACATGAGGATAAAGGAAAATGGTCACAGATTCAGTTTCCTGCAGCAACGTGTGTGTGATGAGCAGCTACTCTCGGTGCCTTTGCTACAGGACTATGAGTGTTTATGTTGCTGAAGTATTGATTATTGGAGTTTAGTAAGTCCTAAACTTGCTGCCATTAGTGTTCCTCGTGTTGTGACCAAAGAAAACTGCAACTCAAGAATGTTAATTTGTTAATTAACTTAATTTGCTTCTTTTGTCTCATATAAAATACCCATAATAGCACCATCAGCATGCTGGTGCTATTATGAAGTATTATTGGTAGGCGAAGAAGTATCATTGAAACACTCGGACTCTTCGAGATGCTGCTTTTCAACCCATCACGATACTGACCAGCTGTTTTAGAGACGTGCTCTCATAGCTTTAAACAAATTCAACTTGAGCAGAGATTTTAAAAAAGGAAAACAATTACATTTCTTTTATTTACAATTTATACAACTGTTGGCTCACAACAAGAAGGTCCTGGGTGCAATTCCCGGGTCGACCAGGTTTCTGTGTGGAGTTTGCATGTTCTCCCCCGTGTTCGTGTTTGCGTTTGCAATTTAATATTTAACATGTTGTACTTGACATTTTCTCAGCTTTTATCCCAACAGTAATCTCTGTCGCTATGGCTTCTGGCTACTGGCATTTTCACTTTTCTTTTTACACGTGCACACCAGACTCTCTGGACTGTCAGGTCCGAATTCTACATGGAGTTGCACTTTAACACATGCAGTATTCATACTCTGTCTGACATGCATTCCCACGTCAGGAAAAATAATCAATTTGATTTTGGTGAGCGAGGGTCAGCTGTGTTTTGTTAACAGTATCAAAGCAGAACCAGTCACATGATTAGAAATGAGGCATAATGTCTATAACCTCAGTTTAAGCTTTATACAACATCAGAAAGCACCTATATTTAATGATATTTTACTGTCCACTTGTCCACTCTCTCTCTCTCTGAATTACCTGCTGGGACTACTCACTAGGTGACTCACAGGTTAAATTCTGTAAATTATTGTCAGTGTGGACTGACTCAGATGTTTGCATTTTCACATGCAGCTCATCTGAGTAAATTCAGGAGAAAGTCAAGATTCCGGTACAGATGTGAAAGCAGCTTCTGTTTTCGGTCTGAAATGCAGTGGTGGGGCAACGTGTGCTCTCTGTCCCCTGGTGGGACTGTGCTCACTGAACCGTTGTCCTATACAACTAAAAACCTTGATTACGTTTTTGTAGCGAAGGTAATGTTTATGTCGTCAGGCAATGTGTTTTGTGAATGGATAAAACATCACACTAATTAACAGAAATTTAGTTGCTAAGAGGCGTTTGGTGTGGATGGCGGGCATATAATGTGCAGAATTTCGCAAATAAAAATATGTTGCCTGTGGACATTTAATTGATATGTTGAGGATGAATGTATTTGCGACTTGCACACGTCAGTTTGTGTGTGCGCATCTGGGTGGAACTCCTCCATGTGCTATACAGAGAACAAAGGAGAAATGACATACTGTTGTGTGAAAAGGATAAATAATATAAGACTAGTTAGTTTGTTAAATAAAAGAACAAGGGTCTATAGGAAAAGTAACCTTAAATGACTTTTGTTGTGATCTCAAAGCTGAGGTTGTAAACAAAGGATTCTTTCTTTTCCTGTGTCCTCCATTTTCTTGTATTTCTCTGGAAATATGTGTCAGAGCTGCTCTACACATTATTAATAATGCTTTGAGAAAGACAAGTTGCGATTACAGTGTGAATTATATAAGAAAGTTACATAAGCTTTGGTCCATTTTTGATGTTTGTTAGTGTGGAGCTTATGCTACAATGATCTAATATTCCTTCTCTTTCTCTGTGTTTGTCTGTCGTTCTAGAGCGAGGGGCCCAAAGGTGCCTTCTGTCCTGTGTGTAGCAAACCTGTCGCAGCGCCATCAAGTCTGAGGGCTCATCTGAGAGTTCATACTGGAGAGAAACCATACAGCTGTGGCCAGTGTGGGAAACCTTTCAGATGGAAGCATTCCCTAAAACTGCATCAGCTCACTCACACTGGAGAAAAACCTTTTCTGTGTTGTCAGTGTGGGATAGCGTTCAGGCGCGCCGAAACCCTAAAAGTGCATCAGCGTGTTCACACAGAGAAAACACAAAACTCTAAACCGCAGGAGAATGCAACAGTTCTTACAAAACTGTACTGGTGTGACCAGTGTGGAAAGAATTTCAAAACAAACAATAACCTTAAAGTCCATCGACGGATGCACACTGGAGAAAAACCGTACCACTGTCAGCAATGTGGGAAATCGTTTATGAGATCAGGTCAGATTAAAGTCCACAAATGTTTAGAGGAAGGGGAGAAACCGTATTCGTGTGACGAGTGTGGAAAAACTTTCTCATACCCATGTAACTTAAGAAAACATGAACAAATACACTCTGGAGTAAAACTGCACCCATGTAAGCAGTGTGAGAAAGCTTTCGCTACCAAGACGAGCTTAGATAACCATCAAGAACTTCACACAGCAGTGCCGACATACGACTGTGACGAATGTGGAAGAACCTACAAGCAGAAGAGCAGCTTAACAAGACATCAACGGTTTCACACAAGGGAAAGTCTGACATGGTGAGACCAGTGTGGAAAATAATTTTCATGAAGGTGTAACTAAAATATTAATAAAGTAGTAGCAATGAAATGACATAGATCAGACATGCTCTTGATGTAGTTCTGGCATTCCACCTTCATGGGACCACAGAGCTGAAGAGCTTTGCATTGGATCTTTTGTGATGGGACCACCAGACACAGTTTGTTGGCTGAGCGCAGTGGGTGGGAGGGATTGAGACCTGAATGAGGTAGTTGAGGTAGACGTGTGCAGTTCTGTTGACCACTTCATAAGCAAGAGTCAGAGCTTTGAACCTGATGCGGACAGCTACCAGAGGCCAGTGCAGACATTTGAGTGTGAGAGTGGTGTGACGTGTTGTTCTTTTTAAATACTGACAGATTTTTCCGAGTGTGCTCACCATGGCCCTTTCTCTTAAAAAATAAGTTTCTGTACAACTAAACTGCAATACAGTTGAGTCGTCTGGTGGAAAGGACATGAAGAGAATGATATTGTGGAGGTAATGATGGTGTGAACAGAGGAGATGAAACTAGCAAAAATTAACTAGTTCTCTAAAAGGTTCCACATTCTCGGCGCTCAGCTCTGTTACTACAGCAGTGTACTGTATATATAGTCCACTCATGCTCCTTTTTGACCAACAAGAACCATTGTAGAGCCACGTTGTTACGCTGCGCATTTGCTTTTGCAGCACAGCTAACACTAAGCTTAGCAACTACCACTACAGTGTCACTGTAAGTGTTTGTGAGCCTAAACTCACATCCAAACACTCCTGGTCCAAAACATGTGTGCTGCTCATTGTAATCTTTATGTACAGTGATTATGTTTGATATGTTTCATTGTTGTTACAATTAATAATATAAATAATTAGCAATAACTACATAGAACAAAGCTTCACTTGTGAAGAAGCAGTTTTCCTGGCTAGGAGCTGGTTCATTGGTTGGAAACACAAAGAACTGGTGCAAATTAATAACTAGCTCTGAACCAGTCCTGGAACTGGTTTGGTGGCAACAGATATGATGCTGCCTCAATGAAAAAGTCATGAACATATGAACATAAACAAGTGGGTGGTTGAGCAGCGGTACTGAAATGGTGCTCATTTGTTTTGGAGAAATATGATGAACTCAACCCACAGGGAGGTTAGCTTAAGGTCTGGTTGTCAGTGTCAGACCAGGGTTCAGCCAGATGTATCATACAGTTAGCTCTGTGTGTGTGGAGAGTAAAGCTGGTAACTGTTAGCTTTACTTCCCTTCAGGAGGTGTAAAACATGCTAGTGACTGACCTGGCTCACACTAAACCACATATGAAGATTACAGCTACTTGCTGCCAGTGAAGAACTTGAAAAAACACCTGATACCTGAAGTTTGAGGTCCCTCACTCAACCTGAAGCGTCTTGGTCTGAAAAGTCACTGTTTTATCTCAAGTCTGGAAATCGAAGCTTCAATAACTTTATAACAATTTAAAATGTAAACTGGTTTTAGACAGCTCAGATCTAACTCTCTCTCCTTCTGTCCCTTTAGAAACAGAAGAACCCAAACATCATAGTTCACACTGGAGAGGCATCATCCAGGGTGTGGTTATCCCAGTGCTGTTGACAGAACCAACCTCAGTCCAGACCTCATACAGCACTGTACTCAGCCTCTGCCTCAGTACCACCACAAGTACACTGAGGGTGTTACAGACACACACAGCTGGGCCATGGTTTCGCCTGTGTCTGCTACTGTGACCAGTCTCTACATGGAAGAAGTAAAGAGCAGATCACATTATCAGGTGTCCACCAGAGGGTTGTGTTGGTCTGGTGAAAGACATCGGCCCACAGAGTGAAATAAGTGGCTCAGGGACGTCCAAGATGGACGACCGGAGCGAGCGAGGACTGGTCACTGAGGGAGCAACTCTGCGTCTCTGTTTATGTGTTACTCCAGCGTAGCTGTTGCTGTTTGGTTTTTTTGTGCTCCAGCAGGACTCACTGAGTGAGGCCAAACGCTGCTGTTGTCCACACTCATAATAAACACGTTTAGTACACAGCAGAACAAGTGACTGACTGTTTTGAGGAGCAGGCAGTGTCTTAAGTTTTACGCAGCGCTGTAACAGAGCAAACCATGTTCTGATTGCTTTTGTTCTGTTAAAGAGTAAAACTAGACATACTCCTACCATGATCTGGTTCCAGGTCTGTGACCACTCCTGTCCATTAGGTCCAGCTGTGCAGCTTATATTATTATTAATTATAATAAATAAATGTTTCCAATGTCCTACCACAGTCCTGAATTTACCTTTCTTTGTTTTTATCAACATATCAGTTTGTTTGCATTGTATTTGCTGTAAGTTGAATATTTCAGTTGCATTTATAATGTTAGCTTTTATTACAGCATGTAGCTCAGCCTGGTTGTGCAGCCTTGTGAGTGGTTAGATTCCTAGTTCCTCCTGGTGACATGCTAAGGACAAGACACAGACACCTGTTGCTGACCCTCACTTGTAAGTTGCTTTGGATAAAAGTGCCAAAAATGTGAATCACACTAACCCTCTGCTTCCCGTCTCTGTCTGAGCAGCTGGAATCAGTCGTTTATCATCACACTGTGACTTTTATTCTGCGTTGCAGTTTGTTTCTGTAGAATTTTCAGTAAATCTGTGGGGAATCAACCTTCGTCTGCTTCTTTTTTCCTTTTGGTAAGTCTGAAGAAGACAATATCGTCGTTCTTGAATATCCTGATTAGATGTGAAATATCAGCAAAAGTAAAGTATTTTATGCTTTTGCACAACTGTTACGATCAAGTTGTCATCATCTTCGAACACTGATAAAATAAGAGCGGATCGAACAACAGGTCTGTGACTCATGGGACAGCTCTAAACATACACCCTCGCTCTTTGCCCCTTCCTGTTTCTGCAACTATGTGCTCCTCAGTGTAGCTGATGTAGTTAGCTCTCTCTGTGCAAAAGAATGCTGGGTCAACACATTTTGACCCAGACTCACTCAATTTCTTAGAAAATGTTTAATATATTAGTTTTTGGAGCTTTAATTTGAAGTTTTATTTACATACATTTCATGAGACTTTTAACCCATTTCGCATGAAATATTTTACACTTTTGGTGACTGAGAACAAAATAACATTTATTTATTTTGCACCCAGCCTCACTGGATGTGAGTATCTGTGACCTCCTGCACAGACGGAGCTTTACTGCTAAAAATTCAACCTTTTTAATTGAAATACGTCTTTTTAAACATAAATACTCCTCTCAGTTAACATTTACTTTCTCTTTTAAAAACAAGTATGTTATGACAAGTTCTGATGCACTTTGTACATCATTTGTAGAATATTACAATCAACCATGTCATAGTTGTAGTGTCAACATTAAATTATATATTTAAGGTCAAATGGAGAAAAAAAACTTTGGAGTCTTGTTTCAATTTGGAATTTAATTCCTAATTATATCTTCTCAATTTTATTTTATCGTGTAACTATAAAATAGAGAAAATCCCAACAAAGTTCAGAACTTTCAACAAACCGTGTCTGTCTGTGTACAAATCTGTATCAGAGCGGACTGAGTCAACTCAGAGAGCTCCGACCTCATATCTGATAATTGAACCCAAGTGCCTCCTCTGATGGCTTTTCACAATAAATACAACCAGAATTTAATTCCAACCTTCTGCCGGATTCTTTCAGGCTTTACTTATATTCCCCTAAAATATTTATATATGTGCGTGTGTAATTATCTCCAGAATAAGAAACTTGAATTATCTTATGAAGTCTTTATTCTTCCGGGGCAAGACTGGGTAATGTGGTTAGTGTATAATACTGAACTTATGAAATTATGAAGACTTTACGTCTTATTACAGTATACATATAAGCCCAAAATATTTTTCCATGGTGTTTGATACGGTTCCCTCTGGTTTAATGAAGCTTATGAAAGGATGTGGATGTGATCACTCTTACCCTTCACCTACCTTTGATCCTGCTGATGGCAGAACTCGTTTCACTACTGTAACTTGTTACTGGAAAAGACTTATGAATTGTTAAAGTTATATCTTCCTACGTTACCCTTCTGAACATTTTGTTGACTGTTTGTGTCTGTAGTACCAACACTCACAGTGTTGCTGTCATTTATTTTGGTAATTTGAAGTTAGTTTTTAATTCTAGAAGGAGCTGTGTTATTTTCTTCACTACCAAATGTGAAAACATGATTTTTGGTTTTACAAACTACAGTAAGGTACATTTAAATACTGAATATTTAAATATTTTCTATTTTAATTATTTTGTTTTAATTGTTTAATTGTTTTAATTGTTTTTAACACAGTCCAAAGTGGACAACGATGTTTCTACTTCTTCTGTTTAGTGTTTTACTGTGTTGTTCATGTCATCCATCAACTGTTACCAAAGATTTTTTTAAATCTCATGCTCAAAGTTATCGCGAGACTCTGTGAGATCGCGCAACCGAACAAAATGGCGGCGACGAGCAACCACAACAAAACTCCGGATTTCATCGACCAGGACCAGGACCTGAGCAAGAACCAAATCAAGGAGGAGTACAAGGATCCGGGTTTCAGCCGCTACAATCACTGTAAAATTGAGGTAAAGGAGGAGAACCCGGACCCGGATATCGCCGACCAGGACCCCCACAACAACCAAATAAAGGAGGAGAACGAGGATCCAGATTTCATCGACCAGGTCCACTTAAAGAACGGGATCAAGGATGAGGACCAGGACCACCAGAGCAGCGACCCTGATAGTTCAACAGATCAACAGGTGAGTTCTGATGACTTAACGTGTAAAAAGTCTGTGTATTCTGGTTTCTCTGTTGTGGATATGTACACTGATGTGTTAGTTTTGAGTGTTGTTTAAAACATCCAGCAGGTTGCTAGATAAGTTTCGTCTGTTTGTTGGAAGGTTTGGGGATTCACCTCTTTGGGTATTTTATAGATTTTTTGTAGGATCTCGTTACTCCAGCACTTTCTGTCTCTGATGAGTCATAAAACATCTGCTTGCACTGCTATAGAAGTGTTTAGTGGTTTGAAACCACAGCTTTCTAAAACCCCTGTAAACCTTTAAACCAGAAACCGACTATTGCCTGGTTCGAAACACAAAACACAATGTTAGTGCGCTTTTGTACTGAACATTATATACCTACTTATCTGGCACATGCACAGTGGGTGCAGAGGGTCCACTCCAGTCCTCACAGAGGAGGTAATGAAATGTCGGGCATATGGTGTGTCCATATGCTTGACATGGATGAGGAGGGTATTCTTCTACATTTTCAGATGATTGATTGAACAGTGAGATGTCAGATGTGTTCCTTAGTCTTAATGATGCTGTTTGTTCACTAACGTTCTCTAACAAACCTCTGAGGCCTTTACAGAACAGATTTTATTTGCACGCCGCTTTTTGTAAAAATGTAAAAAAATTATTTCAGTTTCTGCTGCTTTTGCATGAGCAATGATTTGTAGCATCAGCAACGCCTGTATTTACTTAAAGTGTGATTACCTCTGCATATTCTGTTTTAATGCTTTATTCAGTCCAGGTTATGTGGTAGTGAGGAAGAGTCGTGGCAACTGGACTTTGTTTCTGGGCTTAAAATATTTCACTATTCATCCAAGTCCAGTTGTCAGGACTCAACTTCCAGATAGGTTCACAAGGATGACTGAGAATCTTCACAAACAACTACTGTACAGCTGATTATGGATGGGATTTGGTTGTGATAGCTGGTTGGACCAAGTCTGACTCAACTAGGCCTGCCAGTCAGCAGAGAAAATAATGAAGTGTGCTATGTAAAGATTCCAGTATTTAGTCTTAAGAACCAGTCGTTGACAGTCATTCTGACAATTTTTTTTAAACGCGCTTAATATTTACGACCTACATCTGTTTCCCCTCATGGGAAACGTGTATCTAGTGAAAAGTGGCAGTCCAAGCACAGAACCATGTGGTACTGCATAACTCCAATATTTACAGCTAACATGAATAAATTGAAAGCTATCTGATAAGATTTAAACCAAAATCTTCCATTTGTCCCAATAACGTTTCAGTGTTTCAGTCTGTTTAATAAAATGTTGTGATCAAATGCAGCACTAAGATCTGACAGTGTATTTCAGCCATTCTTGGCACTTGTAGTTTGGGTTATTATCCTGTAGAGGTATTAATGAGTTTTCTTACAAGTCAGTTCCAGTGCCAGCGAAAGGCAAGGCGCTGTACGTTTTGATAATTATTAAAACATCAGATATTATTATATAGCCTTTGTTAGCTTTAGCTGTAGTTCAGAGTCTGCATTTGAACTAATCTTTTTGTCTGTACACACCTTCATATGTCACTTCCACAGGTGGCACAATTGATTTTTCTGTGAACAAAATATATTATAGCAACATTAAAACAAAACACATGAATGATCATATTGTAATTAGTTTTCTAACACTAAACATCTCTAGAGTTGACGAAAATACATTCAGGTAGTCAACTGCTATAAAGTGTGTAAGCAATGCAGCTGTATATCACCACCATAACACCATTATCAGTAAATATTGCTATATTCATTTTCAATTCAATGTGGTTTAAAGGAAAACATGGGCATCTTGGACACTGCAGAAGGCATAAATCAGTTTTAAAACTGAATTAAAACCACCCTGAGGGTTTATATAAATGGTTTTAGAACGCTAGCTTTACCATGAGCTCTAACTCTCTGTTTCTGTCACTTTAAAAACAGAGCGGAAGAAGAAGAACCGACTGTCACCAGTGTCAGCAGTGTGACAAAGCCTTTACATCATCAGCAGGACTGAAGATTCATCAGAGAGTTCACACTGGACTGAAACCGTACAGCTGTGAATGTGGCAAAACATTCCCTCACCCAAGTACCCTAAAATCCCACCAGCGTATCCATACAGAAGCAAAGCCATACTTCTGCAACCAGTGTAATGCGGCGTTCCCCAGATTGGGCAGTCTAATCATCCATCAGCGTGTTCACACTGGAGAGAAACCTTACCGTTGTGACCAGTGTGGAAAAACTTTCTCTCAACACAGTAACCTAAACAGGCACCAGCGTGTTCACACTGGGGAGAAATGTTACTCATGTGATCAGTGTGAAAAGGTTTTCTCCCAGTACTGCAGCCTAAAAAGACACCACCATGTTCACACTGGAGAGAAGCCGTACTCATGTGATCAGTGCGGAAAAACCTTCTCTAGACACAGTTACATAAAAATGCACAAACTTATTCACACAGGAGAGAAGCCTTACTCGTGTGATGAGTGTGGAAAAACTTTCTCCCAGTACACCAGTCTGAGAAGACATCAGCGTGTGCATACAGGAGAGAAACCTTACTGGTGTGAGATGTGTGGGAAAACTTTCTCTGGACACAGTCACCTAAAGCAGCACCAGCGTGTTCACATAAAACAGAAAAAAATGATTACATAAAAATACAGTTCTATCACTTTTTCTGCAACAAATACTTGACTAAGTTATTTTGTATGTATAAATATCATGAAGATATTTAACTTGTTGGAAAACAAATAAACCAGAGTGTGACACTTTGGACTAGGAAACTGTTTTTTAGCAATGCAATCAATGTGTCACCTTGTTCTCAACAGACTAGTGATCTCACCCCATTAACACAGGTTCACTTTCAATTCATTTTATTTATACAGCACCAATCACAATAAAAGTAATCTCAAGGCTCTTGACAATGTCTAAGGTTTAAGATCTTACAGAATATAACAATACAACTAAATTGTATAGAAAACCCAACAAATCCCACTGAGCAAACACTAGGCGACAGTGGAGAGGAAAAACTCCCTTTTTAAGAAACCTTCAGCAGAACCAGGCTCAGGGTGGGTGGTCATCTGCCTTGACTGGTTGGGGTAAGTGGAAAGGAAGAAAGAAAAGAACAACAGGTCCCAAAACAACAAGAAGAAGCAAAAACAAAACACTGGGCAAGATGGATGGGCTAGCAGCTGTTCATAAGTTGGTATCATCCCCAATCATGATACTGACTTATTTCTAGTTAACATAATTTGTTGTAAAATGTTTCTAAGCATTACACTTTTGTTTTCCTCTTGATCTCTTTTTAGAAACCATCTCCGGCATCAAATTTGAAATTAGCATAGACTTTAAGCCAAGCAATGACATTTTTCATTTCTACATAATGTCTCCTTATAGACTTTGGGTACTTGAATGAATGAATTCAGTGTTACTGACAGTTTACCCGGAATCCTAACATTTTTGGAAACAGGTTTGTACATTTATACAGGTCCAAGAGATCCTCTACACGTCATCAAATGTGGTACATATAGATACAGTTCAGAGCACAGCCAGAGCTTTAGCTTTGTAAATTATGTGTACTGCGTTGTACAGTAACATACAGATCAACTGCCAGCACTAATGTAATTAAAGAACCATGTAATAAAATAAGCGATACAATGTCTCAGCTACATATTATAACTCAGTGGTTCCAGTCCCGATTTCTCCACTCACACAGGTAGAGTTGGAACAGCACCGTCGTGCAGCAACAGCCTCGCTGACAATCCTGCTGTATAGTAGGACAAGTGCCATAAGCTGATTAAAAACCTTCAAACCTCTTGCTGCCTGTGTATGTATTGATTGTTGTTTTATGGTTTTGTCTTTGGGAAAAATAAAATGTAATCAAATTTCCTACACATCCAAAAACACTTTCTTGAGACAGTTTAGCCTTTAGACAAAACTCTAAGCACTTTGAGGACCAACACTGCTATGACATAATCTGATATAATTTGTCTTGATCTACATCCTTCACTTATTGTAGTTACATGTTCATATTTTGACTTAAACTTTATTACAGCTACAGTTTAACTAAAGAAACAGTGGTTTAACATTTTTAAATCAGACATGATTTAAAAAGGTTTGTATTTTTTTTCTTATATTTAAGCTAAAGTATTCACAGTGAACAAGAGTTTGTCATATACTTACTTCAAGTATTAATATCTTAATCTGTAGATTAAGCTCCATTATGGTAACAGAACCTGTTTCACATCTGATGTAACCATTGCTACAGCAGCTTCATGCTGGAAACCCCCCTCTCTATCCTCTCTGAACATTTTCACTTGTATCTGTCCATCTGGTCAATTTTCTGTTTGTTTTTGCTTTTGTCCTCTGTTGTTGTTGTTGTTTTCATTTTGCTATTTGGCTTGGATACATTCTGTTTAAAATGTTTCCTGTCCTGTAAAACATTACAATAAACTATGCTGTAGTATTAGACCTGGATTATATCACCGCAACATGTTGTATTAAACCTACAGGTTCAGGGTTATTAATCCTGCACCTTGATTTTCCACACAGCTGATGATGGAGAACCATCACACTGTCACAGCAGGTTTGTCCATTAGCAAAACGTCTTCTCTATGTGAAGACAGAGAAAACAGCTGGCTAATGGTCACTCATGCCCATAAATGTTCGTAAATTAAACTTCTCTGTAGCTGCAAACACGAACTCCGGACTATCTTCAGCAGATCAGGTCCAGTATCACACATGCAGCACCCACTTGGACATCCTCTGTTTAAAATGCGTTCACACATCAGGGGAAATAACCTGATTGATTTCAGTGAGGGAGGGTCTCTGTGTAGAGAGAGCAGGAGGAACAATGTGACAGAAAAAGTTCAGAGCTGAAATCAGCTGTGTTTTGTTTACAACATTAAGGCAGAGCTAAGCACGAGTAGAAACAAAGCCTAATGTTTATAATCTGTTTCATGAATTCTTGCTTGTTTTTTTAGCTTGTTTACTTTATAGTTTGCATGTTATTATACAATTTAACTATTATTATTGTCACACGCTGACCATTATTTATATAATCATTCATTATTGTAATTATACTGTGTTTAATGACTAATGTTAATATTGCTGTCAGAGATTTGATGAATACTTCAATTACTTGCCAGTAGCTTCTACCTTCCATCTGTAACTATACATTGATCAGACATAACATTGTGACTACCTGTACAGTCTAACATGAATTCTACATTTACAAAGTTATAATTTCTCAGTTTTTTCAGTTGTAACTGTGAGAAATGTTATGATTCCACTACATGAAGTGTCTCTAATGTTTTGGTCTTCACATTTACATCCGTCAGCAATAGTAGATAAGGGGTGGGGCTTTGGGAAAGGTCAGATCATAGTGAGAGTTTAAATTACCGCCATGGTAACATATCAACTAAAACATATCAATTAAATGGAGCAACATGCCAGCCTCCGCTAGCCTCCACAACAGTCCAGATTTGATCAACAACAGAGTGAAGCAGGAGAACCAGGATCCTGGTTTCACTGACTGGGATTACTGGAAGACAGGGATGAAGGACAACTTTCAGGACTTGGAGGACCACAACAAGACTGACATAAAGGACGAGTACCCACACCCGGAGTTTGTTGACCAGCACCAGTACTGTAGTGGAGAAGCCAGACCTGGATTCATCATCCCTTACTACAGCAGAACAGTGTCGAGTGAGAACCAGGACCAGCGGATCCACGACCCCTTTGAACAACAGGCAAGTTTTCCTCTTGTTTTTTTCACAGTTACATCGTAAACTGATTAAAAACTGTGTTCGGTGAATGTGATAAATCATAAACTTGGAATGAGGTAGAATGAACAGGCGGTTACAGCCGAGCTCACCTGAATACATATTAATATCTGCACATAGTTTTATTCATCAGAAATGATACAGATCATGTGATAGATAATAATACCTTATGATTTTATTAAGAGTCTGAGCAGTTACTGAAGGCTGTCACAGCACTGTCTGTTGTCCAGTCCAGACTGAAGATATATAAATAAAATGAGAGCTTCTTCTGGTCAGAGGAAACTGTCTATGCCCTTTTGTTACTGTTATTCCATTTACTCAGCAGCACCAGAGACCAGGACTTGACTATCGATTTAAGCAAGTTGCACATTAACAGATAAATTAGTAATGATTAGCTGCTCTGAAAGACTAAGAAGTAGCAGCATTGTTCTAAGCTTGCAACACATGACCACAAGGTCTGTTTTATGTTTCACGCAGCTGCAGGGTCACTGACCAAACCGAACGCCTCTAGTCATGTGTCACATTCTGTCTGTCTACATTAGATTTAACAATTATTAGGTGAGTTGGATGACAAGACCTAGTGGTAAAATGTCGTCACTAAACCTCCAACTGCATCTTCACAGAAATGTCCTGTAAGCAATTCACAACAGAAGTCACCTCAAGGCACTTTATTACTGGAGGGAAGTTGATTTAATTAATTAGAGACTTTGTAATTAATTAATCTTGATGAACTTCATTTTAATCAAATAGCAATATTTGACACAATAAACAAAGATTTTCAATTCAAATACATTTTAGTTGACAACTGAATCAGTGAAAAGACATAAATGTGAACTTAATCAACCAAATGTTCAGACAGTGGAGAGGAAAAACTTCAAGCAAAAAGCTAATGTTTGGTAAAGCTAAGGTTTGATGCTTCCCTACCCTGTGTGTGAAACGCAGCTAGATATGAAATGAGAATGAATGAGAATGATGAGAATCATTTAATACATTTTTAACAACAGCCACAAATCCACAAACCATTTATTGTGCAACATGGCAGCGCCAGCAACCCACGACACAGGCGCAGATTTAACGATCCAAGACCAGAACCAGCACAAGAGAGAGTGGAAGGAAGAGAACCAGCACTACATCAACAGCGAGATACGACAGGGGCACATGAACCTGGGTTTCATAGACCAGGGCCTCTACAAGATTGAAATAAAGGAGGAGAACCAGGACCTGGATGTAAAAGACCAGAATCAATTCAACAGTGGATTTAAGGTGGAGAAACAGAGGCTGGACTTCAGAGACTAGGACCAATGCAATGTTGAAATAAAGGAGAAGATCCAGGACTCGGATTTGAAAGACCAGGACCAAGGCAGATTCAAGAAGACGAACCAGGGTGTGGACCCTGCTGGCTCAACACACCGTCAGGTCAGTGTTGATGGGTTCTGGTGAGCTGGTTCTGAGTGATACTGTGAAACTGAAACATTAGATTATCCATTAACATTGATTAAAATGAGTTATTTTTATAATTATATGCAATTATAATTTATTTTTATATTATATTAAGTATAATCACAGTTTATTAAAAAAGCTACTCAAAAAGTAGAAGTAAATAAAAAATCTACTTTGTTACAGTAGCAAGAGTAAATTTAATCAATTACTTCAATCACTGGCTGATATTAACTATGGTGAGATGACAGTATGCCTGGACTGTGGCCACAGCTTGTTCTTGTCCTGTATTAATTACACTGCAGTAACAGAGATAACCTGACGATAACCAATCAATCCTGTTTTTGTGCATAAACTGGTCATCAGATGTGATCTGATCACCAAAGTTTCAAATATGAAAAAAATCGAATATTTGTAGGATGATAAAACACAGTCGTGATCTGTCCTGACTTTGTTGAAACACACAGAGTGATGGTGGAAAAACTAAGTTTAGCAGTGTTTTAATAAGTGAACGTTGAACCACCTTCCTGTAGCTGTGGACCAGACCTGCACAAAGTCCAGGAGGAACTTTGGACCGTTCTTTCTCACAGAACTGCTTCAGCTCAGACACATTCTCAGTACTTCTGGTCTGAGCGACTCTGAGACTTCAGTGTTTAGGACCATTGTTTTGCTGAATCACTCAGCTTCTACTAAGTGAGAACAGAATCAGGTTTTAGTCGAAGTAAATCTGGATCACTTTGTGGTTCTACTTAATTCTCCGGGTCTTGGAAAACAACAGCTTTTACTACACCAGGACACAAACTGTAACACTAGCATTAACTGTGTGTGTGTGTGTGTGTGTGTGTGTGTGTGTTCCCAAAGTCATTTTATTTTTTAGACGATTCTCTAGACGGACTTGATTTAAAGTCAAACTCTGTGTAACACTTTTCCTCTCATCTGATAGCAGAGTGTCTGCAGCCTTTATTATGCACATTACAAACTTAAATGGCGCAGTAATCAGAGTCCTCTGAGAGAAATATACCTGGGAAATCAGGTTTCTCAGTGGATTAGAAAAATTCCAGTAAGTCCACTTCTCCCATCAGTGCAGAAGAGCACACAGCATGAGCTGGAGGAAGATGAGCCAACACAACTAACATAAACATGTAATCAGCATGTAATCATTTGTCATCACTTGTGTAATATTATAGAATTTAATTCACATTTATATTATCCTAGATTCTGCACCCACAATGGAGTCTGCCAGCTTGATGACTTTGATAGGAATATGAAAACACTGCTATCAGTTTCACTGTGGTTTCACATTGACTTTTGCAGCATCCAGCAGATGTTTCCAGATTTACTGCATCAGATGAGAAAAACAGTGAATTTTCTTCGAAGTTGCTCAATATATCCTTTGTTTTATTCAACACAACTGTCACGAGCATACAACACAATTATAAATCTACACTGAGCAAGCTACAGTCGATACTATTTTTATCTTATTCAGTTAGAGGAACTTTTCATTTAGTTCAAATCATGCAGCAATTCAGTTTAATTCAAGTGTATTTATATAGCACCAATTTACAACAAAAGGCACAGTCGTCTCAAGGCACTTTACAATGTTTAAGGTTTAAGACCTTACAATACATCCAAAATGATACAGAAAACCCAACACATCCCCCTTGAGCAAGCACTAAGCAACAGTGGAGAGGAAAAACTATTTTTTAGAAAGGAAGAAACCTCCAGCAGAACCAGGCTCTGGGTCTGCCTTGACCGGTTGGCTGAGTGGAAAGAAAGAGACAAAAGAATAAGAGGTCACAAAACAATAGCAACAACAAAACACTTGGCAGGTTGGACGGGCCAGCAGCTGTAGACCAGGAGCCCACAGCTACAAGGCCGAGGATCCCTGCAGAGAGAGAGAGAGAGAGAGAGAGAAGACACATAGTTAATAACTTAAATTGGTGGTGTATGAATATGGTGTATGTATAGCACAATCCCAAAAGACAATAATAATAAACACTGTAACTAAAACCATTTGTTTGGGTCTGATTCACTTAACGCTATTTTGGAGTTTCAGGAGTCTGATCATGAT
>OMLM01021129.1:0-11595 GCA_900302695.1 Helostoma temminkii | reverse complement strand
TCCTTAAAAACACACCGGCTCATTCACACTGGAGAGAAACCTTACCCATGTCGCCAGTGTGGTAAATCCTTCTCTGTACAGAGTCATCTTAAAGTACATGAACGCGCTCACACTGGAGAAAAACCTTATCCGGTGTGATCAGTGTGGAAAAACATTCTCCCGACAAAGTCATCTTAAAGAACATCAACATGTTCACATGGAAGAAAAACCTTACCCATGTGATCAGAGTGAAAAATCGTTCAATACACACAGCAGTCTGGAAGAACACCAAAGTGTTGACTTGGGACAAAACTGTCATGATGTGACCTTAATGACTGCTCAGCATGTACACAGTAAAAATGTGTAAAGGGATGTGAGCCAAAAACAAAACCCACAGAAGTATTATACTGAACATTCAGAGTTCTGAACAGGGCCAGTTTAGCCATTTTCTCCTCACCTTTAGTCTCCATAATACAAGAAAGAAAGACATTTGTGTACATGCTGTTGTGCTTTCAGCGTTAATGTGGCAATACATGTGATTACTTTTAATCCTCTGGGTCATTTTGCATTTTGCTTTAAAATATTCCACCTTAAATACAGTCATTACTTACTTGTTTTATTTGGACTATGAACACCCTTTTCTAGAAATATAGAGTTTGAAGTCTACATTTACAACACAAGTTGAAACCAGGGCTAGAAGGGGCTTCATTTGACTACTACATTATCTCAAATCAGTTTGGATTTGGATGGGCTTGTGCAGTCTTCGAACTCAGAGGGTTAACACAAATTCATCAAAACACCAAGTTTTATTGCAACTTGATCTTACAACAGCAGCGTGAATGGCTAGCTGGCTGTTTATGGTAAGGGCATGCATATCAAACAGAATCAACTGCCACTACTCGGACCACCACAGACTGCTAGAGACATTATTCAGGTTCCACAGTTGACCCATCTTACAGGTTACATTTCAGGAGAACTGTCGTACAAGAATGCATGAACTTGACACTGAACAGACTACTGAAGTAAGGAGTTTTGCAGAAGCTACTTTTATTGCACCACAGATTTATAATACTAGTTAATCTTAGAATTTTAAAATTGCATTTAATCAAGATTAATCACATCCTAAGACTGTTATGTAAATACATTTTTTAATTGATTGGCAGCACTATTATTTATTCTCTTATTTGTTGTTAGTAAGGGGCATCTAACTTGCCCCTTAAGCAATTAAAAACCTTGATTCGGTGGTATATGTAACTGAATGCAGCACTGATTAAATTATTTAGAGCAGTTCTCAAACCCAGTTCTCAGCTATTGGAAGATGAGGATAGGGTCGGGAAAGACAATGTGAATTTATTTCTTCCAGCTTGTGACTGACTGAACCTGATCAAGTTAATCAGCTGTGGGCAGAGCAGCATGATTAGAAAACCTGCAGGACACTGGTACCCGAGGGCTGAGTTTGAGAACCACAGATACAGTATTACTGTCAAAACAAGACGATGTTCTTTTGTGCTTAGATATTTTGTCCTTGTATGTTTTAAAGATCTGTTCTTCTGGTAAACATGATGACCTCAGCTTATTGGTGAATTGATTCAAACACATTCAGTAGCTTAGTTCTTTGACTTGTTAGATGAACGAAACAAGCACCCTGCAGTCAACACTTTGTATTTTTTATCCTGTGGCTCTACTCATACACTATTTTATGATTTTCAAGTCAGTAGTGCAATTACATGTTAAATGCCTCTTTATGCAATAGCTCCTCCAGCCTTGCGACTATAAAGACCCTGAGTCCTTTTTCCCATTGCACTCTGCTCTGATTGGCCAGCTTGTGAAAGACTTCCTGTGGGCAAAACCATGACCAAGAGAGTGGTTGCTGACACCTTGGCAATATCTTACACTGGCTTTTATGCTGTCTCAATAAACTGTAGAGAAATATGTCTGGTGCACATGAAAAAAATTTAATACACAATAAACGTTACACACACTTTGTGCAAACCTGCAGTCTACTATTTTCTTTCAGAAAAATTGTTACATATAGGAATATACTGCAGGGCTGTATGACTTAAGTCTGGACTCAAGTCCAAGTCTGGATTCATGTCTGTTTTTCTGTTGTCTTAGACTCTTTGGTATATGACTTGGGCTTGACTCGCACTCAGCCACTGGAAATTGCAGTGAATCCTGCAGTGTTTTTATTACACTGCACCTTTTGAGCAATATAAATAATAGTGCAATCATAGACATTCTATCTCTAACATCACAGAAAGTACAAACAAATGGTCAATCAAAAGTTGTTTATTTTCCTGTTTTGGTGTTGCACCTAATCTCATTTTGACTCAGACTTAACTTGGACTTAGATCAGTCATGTGCTCAACAAAGGTGGACTTGACTAGAGCCCTGGAATATCATTTATTCTCTGACTGGACAAAAATGAAAAATACCAGTTGTCAGTACTATCACAGTATTGTTAAAAGGTTCAGGAAATGTTCAAAAAGTACTGGTATACATTATTCTGTGGCATTTTAATAATAATTTTTATTATAACATACAGGTATTTTGAGTATTTTCGTACACCTTTCAAGCACAGAGTGCAAGACACTCTTACACAATGAGCTTATTTGAAGTGGAAATCATTCTTAAAAATTGTGCTGTTACCTATAAAAAGCTAAAATTTATGAAATGAAATGACAACAGTGGTGATAATTTGTGTATTTTGTACAGTAAACAGAAATAGATTAGAATGAGACAATAGAATTATTTAAATACAAATACAAAAAAGTATTAATAGTAACAGGCACAAAAGTCATGAACCTACCATAAACAAACTGCCGCAGCAAGTCTTTACGAAGTCAGGTGTTTTAGCAACAGGTTAACAGGCAAACTATTTGGCAAGCTAACTGGGACTGCAGAGTTTACAATGAGCATCTTTTGACGTACAGGTATTTTTTTTCTTTTTTCAGGAAAAGTAAACAAAGTCAAATTTCTTTTACAGCTGAAAAAAAATTTCTGTGAGAGCCATCAATTTCTCTGCTGCTGTTTCTCTGCTAGCGGCTAATGCTAGGTCATAGCACTAGCCACTAGCGGATCAGTGGCAGCTCGCCTGAGAGGGTATGTGGCACGGTGTATTTAGTGGGTGTAAGACCCCAAAATGTATCCAGTTATGGACTTTAATAAGCATCAGACATTTTATCATCTTGAAAAAAATACGGAGCCTGTGAGTTTTACTCTCACATGTAAACACATGTTCACCTCAAGCTTTGCGCCTCTGACTTTGTGTAACACAAAAAGAATAAAATAATCTCTAAGTAGTTTTGCTCGCTTTTATATTAATAACATGACCTTGGTACTGTAACTTTAATGTTCTTGTATTTGTTGTTATGCTGTCTTTTTTTTTTTTTAAATTAACAGCTGGTTGTCAGTAACTGATTTCTAGTCAGGTGATTAGAAATATACATCTTCACCATCTTGCACTTTTATTCTACACGACATAAAGTGAAATGAGTCTGTAAAAATGTAAGAATTTATTTGCTCCTTTCACTACACCCATGGCCAGAAGTTTTGAGAATGACAGAAATGTTACGTGTTCACAAAGTCTGCTGCTTAAGGGTTTTTAGGTGTTTCTGCCAGATGTTTCTGATGATTCCATCAGACAAAAAACACCTTAAAAACCCGGAAGCAGCAGACTTTGTGAACACGTAACATTTCTGTCGTTCTCAAAACTTCTGGCCATGGGTGTACATGTTCTTCAAATATATTCAGAAAATGAAATATTGTGATTTTAAACACTCAACAATTCCTTTGTTTGTCTGTAATGTGTCTCTCTTCTGTAATGTGTCTTCTCTGCTTGTTTGTAGGCACTAAAAAAGAAATAAAATCTGTTATAATTTAGGGTTCTGTTTATGCCTGTTCCTTTTAAGCACAAAAAGAAATTTATTTTTGACTTTGTGGTTTAATCAAAACTGTGTGTAGTTTTGTTTTATTTTAGTTTGAACAAGTAGGCACTTCTTCCAGTAAATTTGTGTGACTTTCTTTCTATAATTTCATATAATGTATCCTGAGTTTGGTCATTTTGTTAATAAATGATTTAAAGTACTTTTTTTTTTTTTTTAAACTAGCTTGACTAGATTCCTCCCTAGCAAGGTTTTGTTGTAGTTTAACTGTAGCTTCCCCAACAGTTATTTGTTGCAGGTTTAACTCTGTATTTTTTCCATGTGTCCATTTAGATAGAGACGGGAACAACGGGACCCAAACGTCACCGCTGTCAGCATTGTGACAAAACCTTCAGAACTTCAGCCAAGCTAAAGAGTCATCTGAGAGTGCACACTGGAGAGAAACCATACAGCTGTGACTTCTGTGGCAGAGCGTTCGCTCTCCCGTGTACCCTAAAAGCTCATCAGCGAATTCATACAGGAGAAAAGCCGTACAGCTGCGACCAGTGTGAGTCAGCTTTCATCACATTAGGTTGTCTAAGAGTTCATAGACGTGTTCATACTGGGGAGAGACCGTACAGCTGTGAATATTGTAAGAAAGCTTTCTACACATCAGGCAAACTAAGAGTCCACCAACGTATTCACACTGGAGAGAAACCTTATACTTGTGAACAATGTGGAAAAGCTTTCGCTTCCCGACATCCACTAACAATGCACCTGCGTGTTCACACTGGAGAGAAACCCTACCGCTGTGAACAGTGTGGAAAAATGTTCACTACGTGCCGAATCCTGAAAAAACACCAGCTTCTTCACACCGCAGAAAAACATTTCCCATGTGATCAGTGTGGGAAAACGTTCTCTAAAAACTGCTACCTAAAACTTCACCAACGTTTTCACGCTGTAGAGACACCAGTACAGATGTGACCAGTGTGTGAAAGCATTCACTGTATCAAGTTTTAGGTATTCAATTCAAATTCAGCCACTGAAATAAAGTGAATAAACATAATGAAAAAGTAACGTATTAACATTTTGTGATAGTGCACAGATGTGAAGGGTGACACCAAGACTTGGATTTATTTTTGTAGTAGATAATGTTATAAATGCTGAGACTGTTTGAACTGTAGTAGTGTACTGACTGATGGACTTATTCTGGCCTTTTGTACATCACAGAGGCTTAAATCCTTGAAGACGTCTTAGATTAGATCTCTTAGTGTAGACAATGTGTTGACTTCTCCAGTGTCAAAATTTTTTTTTAAGTGGACCTTTAATCGCTCTCCAGATTTCTGATATCTTCAGTGTCAGTTAAGGATGACTAATAAATGCAATTTTAATCTGTCAGCTTCAGAGTGTATATATGTCTGTAATACATCTTATGCTTGTAATAAGAACAAGTCACAATCTTATTAAAATAAATACAAGTGAAGCATTGATTTTGCAAGTTTGTTGTCCACATATTGGACATGTAAATGTTATTAAAATATCCAGACTATGACAGATTTACAGCTTTTAAAGGAATTAGAAAAGGATTAAACAAAATGTTGTTTAGTGGTAAAGGGTTACTTTACCAAATAATCTGTATGATATGTTAGGTTAAGTTAAAATGAATTGTATGCTCAGATTTTCCTTTCCAATGAATTTTAAACTATGAAATCAAGGATGTTAAAATATATTTGTTCAGCTAAAATACTGTATGTTAAAGTCTAAGTCAATTTACTGATAAGAACATTTAAAAACAGATGCTCACCAAAGTACTGTGTAACATTAGAACTCAAAACAAATGCTTACATTATATATATAATTATGTAAGTAAAAGTTTTTAATTGTATGGAAATACATGTTGCAATAGATCTCTTAGACTGATCAGCTGCTCATCAGTCATGGCCAGTCAAGATTAAAACTGGAAAACTGGCCCGTTACAGTGGATCAGAAGTGCTAAAGTGTAAATAGTGCAAATTGACTTAAGACGATTGTTGGTTGTGATTTGTCGTTACATTAATAAATTTAATTGAATTAACTTGTTTCTGGGTTTTAGGAGTTACTACTATGGCATTGTATTGTTTCTGGAAGCAAATCTGACACCTTAGCAACAACAATGGAGACAGAGCCTGGTGATGGTTCAGTTCATGAGCTAGTTTCAAGTTAACATGAAATTACCAAGACAGAGCATGGTGAACGCAGCATAAATGGTGTAGGTTGTATTGTATGTACCATATACAGCATGTGTGTATGTTGTTAAACTAAATAATTAACCAGAACGCAAACAAAATGAAGGAGAACCAGAACCACCACAATGGAGTAAGAAATGAGGACCTGGACAACTGGAGCACCGATCGACAGGTCAGTGTTACTGAGTTTATCAGTAGACACAAGGAAGAGACTCAAAGTCAATTATCAGTTCATTCAGGTTTTAGATCTAGTCTGGAAAATACAAAATGTTATGTGTTGTTTGGGGGGTGGACTTCCGTACAGTATGTGTATGTTTGCTCCATATACTGAAGCCTAAACCTAAGCACACCACCTTCTAGTGAGTTAGTTAGAGTTATGGAAAACATGCATAACTTCCGGCTTTACATTTACCAACAGATCTCAGTGAATGGTCTCTTTATTGTATTATAAGGAGTTCCCCAAGGCTCTATATCAGTGCTTGTTCTGTTCCCTTTAAACATAATGCTGTTTTTCCTGTGAAGGGGCAGAGAGCATCTGTGACATGTCAGTCAATAGCTCCTTTCACATATGCACTGGAATTTCTCTGTACTTTACTCAGGTGAGCTATCTGTATGAACGCAAACATCCGAGTTAACCCACATGGACATTACACAGACTTTTTCCTCTCCTTCATGAAACTGAGGTTATATACATTATGTTTCTAATTATGTGATTGGCTCTGCTTTGATGCTGTAAACAAAGCACAGCTGATTTCTGTGGTGCTTGTTGTCTCCTGCACTCTCCACACAGAGACCCTCCCTAACTGAAATCAAACGGATTATTTCCCCCTGATGTGTGAACGCATTTCAGATGGAGTATGTCTGGGTGGGTGCTGCATGTGTGCAACTCTGTGTTAAGTCCAGACCAGATATAGTCCAGAGTTTAGTATACACATAACTCCGTGAAGATGTGACTGTCTATATATTACAAGATACTGATGTTCATATGTTCTATTAACATCTTAATAATGATCATGCCAATGCCATGCTGTGCAGGGACTGGGAGACCTGTCAGGGTTGAGGGGAAGATTTATTACTTTTGCTTCGAATATAAATATAAATGATAATCAAAATCTTAAATCTTGTGATTGAGCAAACTAAATATTTAGCTTGTAAATTAAGACAATAAAGGGACTGATAACTTATGAATTTGCTTTACTGGGTTTTATGTAGTGCTGTTTGTAAAGTGGAGCATAGTCTTAATTTTTCCACATGTAGCACAAAAGAAGTTCAAAATGGGGTCTGAAATTTTTTATGCCACATTTTTACTACATTTAGAGCAATATTTGTCAACTTTGTCGTATTTAAACTCAATTCCTAAATGTTAAGTCTAAATGATAAATATGATTATAAACATAAATGATAAATCTATATCTAATTGTTAAATCTAAGTTATAAATCTAAATGTTAGATATAGATATAAATATAATTGAAAAATATAAATCTAAATGCTAAATCTAATAATCTGTGTACCTTCCGTTCAGATCAAATACGTTGTGTTAATCTGTTAATTTTGTAATGGTTTTGTTTAGAGTGCTTCATGAAAAGACAGGTCCTGTACAACATGTGACTGAAAAATAAATACGTCCAGAATCTAAGGAATTCAGTGTCACCACTAAATATTATTATACTGTATGTGCTCTGTCTGTGCAGCTAAGTTCCAGTCTCACTATGTAATTGATAGACATGTGTGTTGCATATAGGCTGTGAGCTGTGGGCTGTAAGTCATTCATTCTTATTTATTTGTGGCTGCTGTACTCCTCCTCCTCGACACTGACTATAACCTACAGACATGTCACTGTAAAATATCCCTGCTCCTCAGGTTAATGCTTTGCTTAGTTCTGGTTTGTGTCAGCACAGTTAGAATAATTTTTTTAAAAGACGTCTTGTTTGTATTGCCTAAATCAAATTAAGGGACGTGAGGCCATGTTGCCTGAACAGTGGAGATTTGGTGGAGGCTCACAGACATGAGTGCATCCCTCCATCAATGACATTTGCAAACTGTCCAACTCCACCGTGGAGTTAATAGTCTGGGTGTCAAGCGAGATCAGCTGAAATCAGCAAGCCACGCCCACACATCAGTTTTTACAATTTCCATTTAAAACAGAAAAAATAATAATAATAATAATGCACACCTCTGTGTGTATTTTCCTTTTGGAGAATTCAACTTCTGTTTTTCAACACTTTGATTTAGATTAAAGAGGGAAAAAAAAGTGTGAGTATGCATAAATAAAGAAAAAAGTTTTTATTGTTAGTTTGTTGTATTTGAAAATTAAAAATAGATTTTGCATTTTTGCATTATTTAATTTACCCTTTCAGAACGGATTTGAATTGAACGTAAGGTATATGGATTCATCTGAGTCTGAATATTTTAATGCCACATTTTTAATACATTTAGAGTAATATTTGTGAACATTGACATATTTAAACTTGATTCCTAAATTTTAAGTCTAAATTCTAAATATAAATATAAATCCAAAATGTTAAATATAAATCTAAATAATAAATCTAAATCTAATTGTACAATATAACTGCTAAACCTAAATGTAAACATTCAATATAAATATAAATACAAATATTAATGATAATTCAAAATCTCAATCCAGAACTCTCTGTTGAAGAGAATGTTTTCCATCCTCACGAAACTCTGTGCCGCTGAGTGGATTTTCTTACATTGAATGGCAGGGGTTTACAGGAACTGTATGACACAGTAAATCCTCTTGAACGTGACTTCAACGATGGCAAGACATTGTTTCAGAGAACACAGCTATTTGTTTTTCAGAAACTTTCAAGTGTGTAATCACAACATATGAGTGAAAAGTGAAACCACACTAAAAAAGTATGTAATGGCATTTCAACTGTACTGCGGGACATAAAGCTTGTCAGAATGCCAGCAGATCTTAGATCCTAACTTGTTTTTAAGAAACGACATGGCTTTGATAAGCAGCCGTGTAAAAGAGAGACCTTTAGTTTTGGATAAACCTTCAAATGAGAATACAGCTATATTACTCGTGTATTTCTCTTATTTGTGCTTCTGCTCAAAGACCATCTTTATAGAACTTCTGTTCATTTCCACAACAATGCTGGGTAAGTGCGTAATAAACACTGGCTCAAACAGGAATTAGACCACAGGCTGTAGGCTGACACATATTTCACAAAACCTAATCTGAAACATCTAACAGTGTTTATGTTCACAACGATAAGACTATGCTGAAGACAATGATGTAAAAATGTTTTCACTGGAACTAAGAAAAAATGGCAGACACTGTATGACATATACTAGAAAAACGAAAGCCCTTTGTCTTCACTGAGCTGAACATGTTCAGTTCTGTTTGGATGTAACACAGGTTTGAACAAGTTAACTGTCAGAAGATGCACTGACTATACTTTACGCAGTGTTTGATAAACATTGAACCTTCTTTTAAAAAGTTGTTTAAATGGTGCTCAACCAGAAAACAATAGTTAAATTCATCAATGTTGATGTGTTCACAAAAAGTTGAAACTCATTTGCACATGTGTGTGCAATGGGATTTTCATCTGCTTTCATCAAGAGTAAATGTTAATTTGGGATTAGGATGAAAACCAGTGGTTGGGGCTTCGCTGCTTCCAGCTGTAAATGTGGATGCGACCGAGGGTCAAGGTTTTAAGGAAAACCTCTTCATCCTCAGTTATTCTGTTTTCGAACGTGTTGCTCAGCTCTTCATCTAAAAGCAAAGGAAAAACTCTATTTTTATTTTCAAAGTGTAACTGATTGATGTATTGGTAATGAGACTACTAGTTATAAATGTACATTTTTCAATTTTTTTTTATAGAAAGAAAGTAAGTGTACATTCTTGTCAACCTACTTTCAACACGCGAGAAATTCTCTGAACTTACTACATGGACTACAATCAGTTCCTCTTTGGTTCTTAAAAAAAAGACAAGCAGTCCCTTAGAGTACATTTACAGTAAATTTACAGTAATGGGAAAAAATAATTATAGGCTGATCACCTCTTCAGTGGGCAAATGTACAAAATCAGCAGGGGATCAAATAATTTTTTCCTCAGTGTACCTAAAGGTGCATCGTGAAACTCCAAAAAGATAACACTGTGCCAGTGGCATTTAAAATAAGATATTTTTATTAAATTAAATAACAAATGATTGTACCTGGTTGATTACAGTACAATAAGGGTTTGACATTTGTAACAGGTTTGCTTGACACAGACGATTCTCTTGCATCAGTGTATTGTAAATCTTACCTTAAAACATGAATGTCATTAGACCTATCAGACTCTTCCCACGACACTAGTGATGTGTCAGTTGTGAACAAAATGGCTCTTACAGTCTGCTGCTTGAAGTGAACGATCGCAGCCGCTTTCTTTGTTTCTTTCTTTGCATGAAAAAACATGCAAAACAGAAGGGTAAACACGTCTGTAATAAAACAGTTTGAAATATCACCACGTTTATGTACAGATTTATTGTGTTACTTCTGAGGCACCCTTTGAATGATGTGTCAATATCAAAATATCAGGGACAAACACCAGCAATTGGATTTTTACACTATAGTGCATGCAGAGCACCTAACAAGTCCCATCTGAGATAAGAAACAGTATCAGAAAAGTTTCATGTTCTATCCTCAGAACCTACCGCTCAGTTAGAAGAGAGTTCTTCAGGTTCCCCTGGGATACGGAAAGTGTTTTCTTTATGATGCAGTTTATGTAACAACTAATACCTCATTCAGTGACACTTGACACAGGCAAAATACTGTATAGTATTGTTTATTACCATATTGCACATGCATTGCAATTAAATGCATGTTTAGACCCATGATTATACCAGAACCCTGTAAAATTTGCCCATTCTTCTGAAAGGGCAGTAGCCACAAAGAAGCTTTGTAATGATCTAAATGTTTTTAACAACTGGAGGACACTGAACCCAAGAGGGAAAGAAAGTTTTTTACATCCTGAACAGACTCAAAACTAAGGCTATAGTTAGAGTGGTTGGAGAGAGGAGCTCAGTGTGTTTGCTTTTCCAGAGTCACTATCCAGAAGTCAGTTTTCCACAGGGGATAGAGGAGGTCGTTTCCAGCCCACCTCATCATGGTAGCTTCATTATAAGCCACCGAACAACCTCTCCCTGTAGTTTTACTGTGTTCTCACTCCCTAGCAACAGTAACTAAGGGAGGCGGGACCACTTGCAACTTTCTAGTTACCGCAAGTGCGTGATATCGCGAGAACACCGAGGCGACATTTTAGAAGCAATAATGGCGACAGTGAAAGCGGAGAGCGACCAGGACCACTGCAGAACCGAAATGAAGGAGGAGAACCTGGACCCTGGTTTCCTCCACCAGGACCACTACATGAGTGAGGTAAAGGAGGAGAACCAAACTACGGACGAGGAGTTTATCGACCAGAACAACTACAAGATCGAAGTTAAGGAGGAAAACCAGGACCCGGTTTACATGGACCAGGATCATTGCAAGATCGAAATAAAGGAGGAAAACCAGGAGA
>OMLM01021128.1:108589-135351 GCA_900302695.1 Helostoma temminkii | reverse complement strand
TTTTTCTTTTTAAAGGAGTGACTCTGGGGTTCTTTGTGAGGTCAGATGTTTCTCAGCCTAACCCTTAACAGTTCAGTGCGCCTTAAGAAAGTGGACATACAGTATTTTGTCACATAGCAAAGATGTTCCTACTTGTTCCTCGTGGTCACACTCATAGACAGGTCAGAATAGTCTCAGCACATCCATATAGGGGAACTAGTCAATTGCTTAAAGCGGCACTTTGGCAGGGAAGGCAAAATGTGGGCCAAAAAAATAATATAATAATAATAAAATAAAATAATAAATAAAATGTAGATGAATGTGTGAATCTCACTGCTCATGGGGTGCCCACATCTCAGCAGGTCTGATGAATCACCAAATATTTCTCAGCACATCTCTGTGTCTTTTTTCAAAACCAGGAAGGGTCACCGTAGGTCCTCTCCAGTTTTGCTCCAATACTTCTCACACCACAAGCGTACAATATGGCCAAGCCCAAAACCTGATAGATAGGAAGGAAATTGTCACAGCCCCATTCTGCCTACATGCTCTGTCCAGTGCACATAATATCCATCCGTGAAGTGCTGTGTGACGGTGTAAGATGCTGTGATTTCAACAGACTTTTACCTGTGGAGTAGATGCACGAGTGAGTAATTGTCCATGGCACATGGTGGATTTGGCACAAGCATGTGAGCCGCACTCACAACTGTTGTGTTCGCTGTTGCTGGTTGACGTATAATAACCAGCAGATGCAGGGGCTGGTTTAACACTGTGAGGAGACAATTTGTTTTCTTTTAGCTCATGAAGGCAAACAATGACTGGTCGTGACAATTACTGGGGGAAGAAAGCAGATTTCAACTCTTACTCGGACTGGTAAGGACTGGCCCCAGCACAGTTGTGCAGAGACCTTCACAAACCACCCAGAGGGACATGGTCCACAAAGCTTTTATAAACTACCAAGAGTTGTAACGGTAGTTTATATATACTTTGCTTTCTGGTATCATTGCAAAGAATAAAGAGGTGGTCTGTTATCCTATTATTGGGAAGGAATGCACAGTGCTTATCCTGGATGTTCAACCATCTGCTCCTCTACCAGTACCTGGACAAAGAAAGAGAGAGAGAGAGAGAGAGAATTTAAAATAAAGATCCATCAGTAAATTCACTGCATGTCAAATAGCTAAGAAACAATAAGTTTTTGCATATACAACTAATACATAGACTGGAACAATAATTCACCAGAGTTAATAGATTCCCTATCAAGTCTGGTCAAAATATGATATGAATATCAGTGTATGTGTATATGTATATGATGCCATGGGTACAAGTAACAGAAGTCAAGGCTAAAATAATGGTCAATACCACTTGCCATAGTAGATAGCACAACCACAGCTAAGCTAACCTTTTAAGGAACTTCAAGTTCCTGCTCATTAACTATCTATTAATGTCCCACTACTGCCTGTTGAGGCAGATTGTTGAATCAGCATCAGAACAAAATATTGTGTGCATGGTGCTGCCTTGTTGAAGAGTTCAGGCGTGGCACACTGCCACAAATAAATGAAAGTAGCAGACACACTGAAACTAAAAGGACTGACTCGTGTAACATTTGGTTTGGCAGTAGTTCTACCAGACAAAGCCCTTCTAGATGGATCTGCTACACTTCTTTGTTTCTCTGAAGGAATAAAGACATGAAAGAACAACCAAGGCACTTGTGATGAGTATCAGTATCAAACTAAAGTGTCCTGGCCTCCAAAGGACTGCAATCTGGAATGGACACTGCACACAAAGTCTTCATTATGCAAAACAGGATCGACTGTCAATGGGCAACTTCTTTTCCGTTTTTTTTTTTTTTTTTTTTTCCCCAAATATTGCAGTTGCTTTGATTTTGCTGTTGATTGTGTTTTAATAGGGCGCAACATAATATTTGTAGTAAGCTGTGTAGAGAGAGCTTTATTCTGTTGCCATATTGTGAAAAGAAATTACATAAGGGAAGAATTATGGCCACAAATTAAAGAAAACCAACTCCAGTTCTTGCAGCAGATTTGATAAATAAAGATGCTCTGTCAGATGGACTCTAACCCTCATTTGGCCCTTATTCACCACACTCTAAACCTAGACTTGGATCTGCTTAATGTCATGTAGTTGTGGTCACAGTTCTTTCCATTATTCCGTTTATTTTAATGAGCATTGTGACTGCTTTTTAGTCGTAGTTTCCATCGATTTGTTCTGCTTGTTTAGCATTGCTTTCATGTGTATTTTTCAAGTTTGTGGTTATTTTTTCTTATTATTTCCTTTGCTTTGTGGTTTATTTGTGTCCTGACCTCTTTGTTTTGCAGATGAGGGCAGGAGTGCAGTTGACCGGGCAGGAGGGGCTCAGATAGTAGCTGAACACATTAAATCCCTCTACCAAAATACTGAGCCGGAAAATGAGAAGCTCTTGACTGTCTTTTGTGGCATGCTGATGAACTATAGCAATGATAATGGTAATGACCATCTTCCCCAAGAATAACTGTTAAAACATCTCAACTAATCAGTGGACGTTCTTTGTTTACACAGATAGTAGGCTTAAACTGACCAGTTTACTTCTTCCGAACTGAACTTAACTGTGCTTTTCTGTTTTGAATTCACATTTCTATCTTTCTACTATCCTTTCACTTGCTTCTCTTCACCTCCAAGGTAATCTGGAGTTATTAATAATTGCTGTATGCCAGCTTTCATCTTTGCAGTACCCATTTTGCGTCTAGCTTGCCCTTGTAAGTTTACTTTAATAGATTCAGCAGGTAGAAAAAAGAGACCTATAGGACTTCCTTAGATACCTGGGTCCCAAACATGCCTCAGAAATTGTGCATTTTACCCATGGCTGGAAATGGACAACTCGATGTAATTGCGATTTTTGGAGAGAAGATGAGTTGTTCTAACCATACGGACCACTTCCAGCGAGTTGTCCATTTCCGGCTACCCCTTTCTTTGCTCTCAAAGTTACCTCTAAAAATAGGTCCCTTGAGCCCCTCCCTTTAATAAAGCATGGCAGTGTCCAGGTTTCTAAAAGTCTCATATAGGATCCTTTATTAGCTAGATTCTTTCCATGCTTTTCAGCCGTAGTGGCGTAGGTCTAGATGGCAGTGTTTGTCTGTTGGGTGGTTTACCGCTGAACAATATGACTATGTTTTGGATTGTAATGTTTTTAGAAATTCATGCTCCAAAGATAATTCTCAGAAGTGTAGAACTGTTGTGTAAAAGCAGTATCACGCAAGAGTTGTGTTGACTTGATATATTGATATTGGCCTTAAGGCACAAGGTCGCAGGACTTTAGGGGTTTGTGGACATCTGGACTTATTTGGACTTGAGGTTTTGAGTACAGCATCACTCTTGAAATTTTGTGCACGTCACGTTTCTGTCAGTATAAACTGCACTACCTTCTATCCCCTGAATAGATTTTGACCAATGGTTTATGACCAAATTACCATAATGAATGCCACATTTGGTCCAAACAGCAGACGTTAATATGGTAAATACAATACTCAGATGGTGATTGTGTTAAACATCATCTGCTAAATAATCATGTTGACATTGTTAGAACGTTGCTTATTGGCTTTAGCATTTAGCAGGTAGCACCTAGCAGAGCTGCATGCTCCAAGTGTTGTTACATTTCTGTTTGTGCACAGATTTAACAAATAAGATCCAAAATATTCCAAGCTAGTTGTTTCTCTGCTGCTTCTCTTTAAGTTGGGCTAAGCTCAACACACGAGGCTGATCATATTTTCGCCCAAATTATCCACATTAACAATAATGAATATATACTCAAGTAATGTTAGACATATTTTCTGCTCTTATGCACAAGAAGGTTACAGTTTATCCCACTGCTTAGCACAGTTTACAGACTTATACTAATACACTCATTTACAGTGTCTCCATTACTTCTAGTTGACTCAACTATGGTATTTAGATGGTCAGTTGTTTTTGCCAGTTTACAAATAGTGAGAAAAGGGACCCTACTCTCCACTGTGTCCCTCTATACAGTTTTGTCTGGACTACCCTGCAGTTTGTGTCTTTGTGATAACAAGGGTTGTCGAGAGTAGCGAGTATGTGATGTGACAGATTACTGCCTCCTGCCAAGGTGTCTTTTGGCACTGGATAATGTTTGGATCTGTTGGGCTGGGGGGATGGGATGTTTGAGGTTGTGGCTTTCTTCAGCTTCAAGCATCTAGCCTTATATCAATTTAATGCTGAGACTTAACACTGAATTAAATGCCACAAACAAAAGGAATCTCTTAAGAATTTATTTAAGACAATGTTTACAGTACTCACATATCCTAAACACACATAATAATTCTTTGAAAAAAAAAAAAAAGAATTTATTTATGTTATAAGTGTTAGTATTTGAAGCTGCAGTTTTTAGGCAGATTAGTTGCTGTATCTTGGTGCAGATGTTGTGAACACTTTGTGAGACTATGGTTGACATAATAAGGCTTCTGTCTCACACCACTGCTACTTGTTGTGTTTCCTGTTTCCTCTTTTATTCTTGTATACTTGCGTCACATTTGTCTGTATATAACCAAATATCCAAATGTCATTCTGTCAAGACCCACAGGACAGAAGACAGTAACAGTAAAATACAAAGTGTAACAATGGGTTTATAAAAGCAGGTTAAAAGTGCAGTAAAAAAATGAGTTATAGAAACACAGGAGGAGGCTAAAATAACATAACACCATATATTGTACCTGTTTTGTTGTATTACATTGCGTGATGACAATAATTTGTATCACTTACTATTCCATGGGTTTATGGTTTATCCTGTGTTTCTACAATAACTTCCTGATCTGTTCTGCTCATCTGCCCACTGTTGTCTTCTACAACCTTTAATTCATCTACTATTTTATTTGTATTTTTATTTTTAAATCCAAATACTTTGCCCTGTTGGTACTTTTAATATTTCTACCACTTGATTCCATCAAATTACAAACAAATCTATACATTTCCTGGATTTCCGTGATTTTTGAAATCTCAGGCTGGTAACATCGATCTAAAAAAAAGATTTTATTGTGAGTTCTGAAAAAAAAAATCCATTTTGATGACTGTTTTATTGTGTGTCTGCCTTTGTAATGCAGCCTCAGCTGCTAATGATTTTTAGTTATAATTTTACATGTTAAAATGTAGTGGAACAGCAGCTCAAACCCCAGAAAGTTGTATGGTAGTCAGTGAACAGACTAGACAGATGGGTTAAGTAGTGTTTACTACTGCCCATACCAGAGCTGTAATATACTGTGCATCACCCCAGTGCTGTCACACTAGCAAGTTGTAGCAGCAAGACAACAAACATCAAATCCCCAATACAGTATAGTGGCCTCATCTGCTTTCTGTAGGGGGGGAAACTTTAAAATCATCTTACTACATTTAAGTATAGCATAATGGGTTTGAAACGCTGTTAAAATGTCACATTATTTTTAGCCTGACGTCCTCAGATGTACATTATGTATAGAACAACAGATGGACAGCCTGTCTTTCTGTGTCTTTGTTTATTGCAGATTCTTTACAAGCCCAGCTGATCAATATGGGTGTTATTCCCACTCTGGTGAAGCTGCTAGGCATCCACTCCCACAACACAGCCCTGACAGAAATGTGTCTAATTGCCTTTGGGAATTTGGCTGAGCTTGGTAAGTACATCAGAGAAGAAGAAGACTGACTCGCTAAGGAGTTCATGATAATGTTTTTAAACTGAACTGTTGAAGTAAATGGCTTCATTTAGTTAAGAAGAATAGAATCCCTCCAAGATATCTTGGTATGATCATACTGTATTTTAAAAGGTGATGATTGTAAGGATTGTGTCACACCTTTAATAATCCTCTTGTTCCTTCAGAGTCCAGCAAGGAACAGTTTGCATCCACCAACATTGCTGAGGAGCTGGTTCGTCTTTTCCAGAAGCAGTCAGAGCACGACAAAAAGGAAATGATTTTTGAGGTCCTCGCTCCACTTGCAGAAAATGGTAATGCGCTTTTTCCCTTATTAAGCTTTACAAAAGGCTGCCATGGGATGTCTGATTTCAAACGCAGAACAGTGAGAGACTGCTGTGTTCTCACATGCCTTTGGATGGAAATCATGTCCACCTACTGTATAGTAAATTATCCTCTCAGTAGTGTGACTCATGCTTTCCAGGCTAACTGCTAACTGCACAGTCATGACAGCAGCTCCTGCATTTTATCAGCTGCTCCTTTTCGCGTGTATGCGTGTGTATATGTGTGTCAGCAGAGAGAGCATCTTACTGTTGTTATCGCCATTCCTGGCAAACCGGGTGCTCCCACATTGTCAGTCTCCAGGACAACGTCCTACTTAACTCTACTCCAGAGAAACCTTGCTCTCCCTTTTTCTACAGCTCTTTTATTTGTCTCGCTGCATGTAGTTGATTAGGTTTCTAGAGGAGCAACAATGGAACCTTGTACTGTAAGATAAGTCAAAGCTTTGACAGTCAGACAGAGCTTAATAAGGACAGTAGTTGGGACGACATTAACATTAATTTTAGATTATTTCCTCAACAACAGAACAACAGAAGTTTTTCCTAAAAAAGCAAACAGCACTGCAATAAAATGATCCATTTTTGTTTTAGTCACCTTTTGGTTCATGAAATGTCAGCAATTAATGATTTATTGCCAATTTTAGTTTTGCTTAGTTTAACCAACAAGTTTGGAAACATGTTTACTGTGGTAAAACACTAAGAAAAGCTAATAGAATGAACATATTCACATTTAATAAGCTTTAACTACAGAGTTTTTTACATTTTCATTTTGACAAATGAATAAAAATGATCAAAATAGATTTTCTGCCAGATGGTTGGTCAAGTAATATCTTCTGTTCTTCTGTTGTAATTTAAGGTTTAGGTACGTTTTTAGAACGTGACACATGTACAGTTGCTACTGTGTAGCAGCTTGTTTAGGATAATCATAAACTATATGTATTAACTGTCCCACTTTATATTTATTTGCATCATGTTCTTTTCAAAAAAAAAAAAAAAGGCATGCCATGAATCATATTTTCATAGCTCATACGATCGTTTGGGTGCATTTCAGACTTAACTGCCTTTCTCTGAATTTCTTGTTCTTCTTTCCTCACCAGATGTGATAAAGCTGCAGCTGGTGGAGGCGGGCCTTGTGGAATGTTTGCTGGAGGTGGTGGCTCAGACTGTGGATGGCGAGAGGGAGGAGGACATTGCCCAACTCAAGACTGCCTCTGACCTCATGGTTCTTCTGCTCCTGGGAGGTAAACGCCACGATTTGACCAACATGGGGGTAATCTTGCATCAGTTATGCAACCAACCTTGCAGGGTTGATGAAAAGAATCTTGTGTAACCATGATTAAAAATTCACATTTTCTTCACACTGCTCTATAAAGGAAGGATCGTCCCCAATGGGCTTAATTTGTGGATGAAACTTCACCTACACACACAAATGCTCACAGTCCTCTGTCCATCATTGATGTAGAAAACTGATAATTCAGCCCTTATGTAAATATTTTATTGCAATGGAGTAGAGCTGAACATGGTGTGTTATAAATGTTCTGTTAAAGCAGCACCAAGTAGGACTGAACAGTCGTGCTAAAGCATCATATCACTATCTTTTAAACCACGTCTTTTTAAATGTCTTCCTTCTCAGTTTTGAAATGTACCGTAGTCAACATCCAGACTAGAAACAGTCACTGTCAGAAGTAATTTGTCCGATTCGTATAGTTGTTTATTAGTATATTATAGTATACTATGCAAGAAAAATAAATGTACAGTAACATACCCATGTTATCTACCACTTGGTATAGGCCTCAGTTTCTGTTGACTAAGACCAGTGATAGGTCCTTTTAACACAAAAGATTGTATCAAATTTGCTGGTGTCAGAGAATTGCTATCAATATACAGTAGCTGCAACAGAGTTTAAGTCAGTTGGGTCGGGGGGGTCACAGTCCACGGTTTAAGTCTGTTTGTCTAACTTACAAACATGACATCATTGCATTACCAGTAACAGAAGGGTGAAAATCACCACTGAAAATGTGTAATACTAATGACTGACTTTCATGAGATCACCAGTAAGTCAGCTATAAAATGCTACTATAACCCATCTTCACTCTGCTGTGTAGATGAGTCCATGCAGAAGCTGTTTGAGGGGGGAAAGGGCAGTGTTTTCCAGAGGGTCCTGTCCTGGATACCGTCTCATAACCATCAGCTGCAGCTGGCTGGGGCTCTGGCTATCGCTAATTTTGCCCGCAATGGTAAGTTTGATGTCTGATAAGAAAAAAAAAAAGTGGAGGGTGGTATTAGCATATAAAAAAGAATTTGGATAATTAAGCTTGATGCTTGATATTTCTAACTGCTCTATATAATGTTGCCTTTGCAATAAAACGAATGCAGCTGTCATTTAATAGCTAAAATATCCTGCCTTATCTAGCACCAGTCACAGACAGAACTTTTAAGTTTCTCTTCTCCTTCCACTGCACATAGATGGGAACTGTATCCATATGGTGGACACTGGGATTGTGCAGAAACTTCTGGAGCTGTTGGATCGGCACGTTGAAGAAGGGAACGTCACTGTTCAACACGCAGCTCTCAGCGCCCTGCGGAACCTGGCTATACCTGGTGAGCTGTGAAACACAACTTGAACACACTTGTCATAAAGAGTTTTTTACAGACTTACTTGGTTTATAGTAACAGACACCTGACCAGGTCCTGGGTGGATCCATTGTCAGTTTCTTCCCTGACCACTGTATTTAAATGAAGCAAAAGCTGGGACAGTTGCAGATGAGAAAATAGGTTTGCAAGTTATTCATACATCCAAGCCCTCAGATGGTGTTGCGTGATAAGCCATTGTTCTGTTGTGATGAATACAGCCATATAGGCCTGGGAGTAAAACCACTGTAAATTAACAGTAGTCTTCTGCTGCATCCAGAAATGGAACCTGAGACTGTAGTAAGCAAGGAGAAAGCCATGTGCAGCAGAGTTCTCTGGACCCGAGCTCATGCCTTATGTACTGAAAGACGAAGGAAACACGTTCTGTGGTCGGATGACTAATGCAGAAGTGCATATTGGGATTTTAGAGGGACGTATGGTTTCATCAAGGCAACATTTTTTCCTGTGAAGTCAGTGGATATTTCAGCAGGATGGTGTCAGCTTCATAAACACACAGTGCCTGGCCTGCCTGCAGTCCACAAAGGCCACCTGCTGAAAATGTATGGTTGTTGTCTGTTGGTAAGGCAACAGAGACCACAGACACAGCAGTTGAAATATACTCCACTTATACTCCACTTACAGAACAACACCAAGTTTTATTAAAAATAAAGGTGATGTAACACAGTGGCATCATGACTCATGACTCTGTCACAACCTTTTTATGTGTGTTGTAGCATCAACAACAGCAACACTTTTGCTTTCATTTACAAAATACAATAGGATTTATCAGTGACAGACAAATAAACAAAGGTTAAAGTGAATTAGCAAATTATATATTTTAACTGTTATTGCATTGTAGGAAAATGTTTTCCAGAAATTGGGTTTGTAAGTGTTTACAAGCCACATATTGCAAACTATAAAGATCTGGTGTTTAAATCTGATCTGCCCATCCTCTCTTTAGTGGTGAACAAGTCCAAGATGCTGTCAGCAGGAGTAGCAGATGTGGTGTTGAAGTTTTTGCAGTCAGAGATGCCTCCAGTGCAATTTAAACTGCTGGGGACATTACGTATGCTCATCGATACACAAGGTAGAGATTTAATTATTACTTTGTCCTTTAAAATGCTCATCAATAACCTGATGCTGACAACACTTTATAAATGAATACAGAGTAACAGTTATCTTGTATGTTGTCTGTTGGCTCAGCTGAAGCTGCAGACCAACTGGGAACCAATGAGAAACTGGTGGAGAGGCTAGTGGAGTGGTGTGAAGCCAAAGATCACGCAGGAGTGATGGGCGAGTCCAACAGGCTCCTGTCGGCCCTCATTCGACACAGCAAGTCCAAGGTCAGACAGAACTCACTGTACACAACACTAAACTTCTGATGTCACTAATCTCCAATCAATCAATGAAGTCTAATCAATGAAATGAGGATGGAGGTGTGGTTAAATTAAGGTTAATTTAACAATCTTGCTGTTGAAGGCAGTTATGTTTCTGTATATGGTTACTGGCCACTGGGAGACGTCACACAACTGAGAAAAGGGATGGTTGAGACACGGCGATATTTTAGAGGAAACCGTTCAATTCTGTTGTGAATTACAAGCATCACTGTTCATTTTATAGAAAAGATCTATATCAACTAATACTACTTGTAACGTAATGACAATTTTCTGCCCTATGATGAATCATTTTGAAAAGCCTGTTGTCAGTTAGTATAATGACAAATAACACACTCAGCAAATACATAATCACGATTTTTAATTTCTCTGAAAATATGAGCTGGAATCACCTGTGTTTATGTAAGTGATCTTCTATACGGATTTCAGGACGTGGTCAGAACTGTCATCCAGGGGGGAGGCGTAAAGCACTTAGTTACCATGGCAACCAGCGAGCACATGATTATGCAGAATGAAGCACTGGTGGCTCTGGGTCTCATAGCGGCGCTGGATTTGGGTAAGAGCAACACGATTAAATTAGTAATTTGGCTATTGTTTGTTTGCATTTCTAGTCAGAATCTTTGCAACAAAACAAAATGTTTTAACTTGTGATCATTTGCATTATGAAACAAAATCAAAGCCTCACTAACTGATGCAGGACATATGGAACTGACATGTCTGTGATTCGCAGACCATAAACAGAAGCTGGTAGTAACTCAGTAGCCTTAGAGAGGGGGAAAAGATGTAGAGACTCGACTGTTCAGAAAGGTCTTTTGAGACTTTTCTGCAATAGTGCTGAAAATGGTTGGACTGAGAATGAGAGCAGAAAAGCATTTTAGCTTGCATTATTTATCGCTTCCTCAAACTAAACTTGACAGTCTACTCCACAGAACATTCTGTAGAAAAACACATCCATTATAGTGACGCATGGGAACTGTTTCCGAATTCCAGTTGCAGCTGAGAAGGACTTTGTTGGAGCCAACCTGGTGTCAGTGCTTCACAAGCTGCTGTCAGATGAGAGGAGTGCTCCGGAGATCAAGTACAACTCTATGATCCTCATCTGTTCAGTCATGGGCTCAGGTGAGACTTTCCCTGATAATTATGACACGAGGGGTTCTTGGCTTCTGTCCAGATATTTTACAGCTGGAATGACTTTTAATGTGAGACATCTGTTGTTGATCTGTTGAGACATTGGTGTTAAAGCTTTAATCTTAAATCCTAAATATGTCCTATCCTCATATCCTACATATACTTTATGTTTAGGTTTAGATAATTATTTTAACACAATGTTGTCCTTACTAAATGTTGCATTGATGCAGTCCTGTTTTTGGGCAAGTATCAGTATCATTATCATCATTATTACTGATGACACAGTCCAAACAGCCCAGAATGTCTGCATTTAATGTGAAGATCACCCTGCAGTGTAATGTACATTACTACAGTTGTACCTCCATCCAGAAATGACATTTTTTTGGTTTGTTTAATTAATATGATGAAACACCTGGAGGTAGAACTAAGGAAGTACTAAGGCTCACTGCTAATGGTTAATGTTCATACCACATAGCTGTAATGTCCACAGTTTCTTCCTTGGCCAGGGCACCTTTAGTGTATGGCGTGTCTCTTCGGTGCCCTGGTCTCCTGTGTCTCCTGACTGTTTGCTGTCCAATAAAGACAAAATCATTTTGATACAATGCAGCTTAAAACCCATCAAAAAAGGACAACAGTATTTTTGAGGAACTCAGAGCAACAGAGTAATGTGTGATGAGATCAATGTTGTGAAAGTGATTTTATATATTTGATCTTTTGTTGGAGAAGTCAGGGTACTGAAGAACTGTTCCTGTGTCTTCTTGTTTTAGAACCCCTCCACAAAGAAGTCCAGAGCCTGGAGTTCATTGACGTGGTGTCCAAGCTGAGAGCTCACGAAAACAAGACGGTATCACACCAGGCGTCGCTCACAGAGCAGCGACTAACTGCCCAGAGCTAAATGACTGTGTCCAACCCCAACCTCACTCACCTACCCAAATGCCTGCCTGACCACCTAATCACCCAGTGACACTCCATGACTGCTCTCCCCTGTGCCCCATCGTTATGTGCCAAGGTACCATGTCACGTTAACTGCCAGCCAGACATAGAGCCACGTCTCTACCGTCAACCCTCTGCCCCACCCAGCTCCACTAAGGTTAGACTGATGTGGGTTTAAATTGAAGTTCAAGCGTTTCCTAAAAAATATTCAGTAATAAGAGCTCACCAAGAATTAAATTGTTGGAAAAGCTGAAACTTTTTAGACTACTATGGGACTCTACTCTGAAAGCCATAATAATGAGATTTGTTTAGGTGTGTTAGCAGGTCCTTAAGGCACGATGAGGCAGGCTTTATTTCAGGCTTTACTGACTGACGCCTCTTAAATGCTCAGTGATGATTTGTCTTGAGGTGCGCACCACTGATTTGCTTTTGTTTGTTTGTTATGTTTTTTTGATACATCAGTCTAGCCTTAGTCGCCAGCTCTACTTGTGCATGCATCTGCTACAAGTAGCTCCTCTCGAGCTGAAGCGCCATAGACAGCCTAATGCAATAGATTAAGAGACGATTCTTTTATGACCATAGCTGTGATGCCATCTGCCGGTAACCCACCAGTGAAAATGTGCATAAAAGTACAAAAAAATTTGCTTTGTCGTGATTTTTGTTTTCGTTTTTAAGATAAAGCTGCCATCCATGATGTGCCCTGTTGTGTCCCATGTAGCTCGAGTATAAACTGACTAGAGACTGTGCATGTTTTAGTCCTGTTGAAGGTGTGTCAGTGTTCATTTTCCCTCTCTGCCACCCACATACTCCAGATTACTGCCTCTCCTCTACTTCCACCTCCAGTCTCGTTTTGCACTTGTACTTGTAAAGATTTTATTCAGATTTTTAATTGGTCCAAAAGCTGTATAGTGATGTAAGAGGCTCCACAAGTTTCCACCCTATCGCTGAAAGAGAATCATGGAGGAGCCTAGTGAAGAAAAACTAGCGTTTGTTGGAAGAATTCAGTTCAGTTTATTATTTTTATTCTTTTGGCCAATGGAAATCCAAAGCTTTATAAGTTAAACCATGACCACAGATGATCCAATAAGTCATACAACTGGAACTTTCAGTCACCGAGTGGCTCCTAAAATGTATAACAGTAAACACTTCATCAATGTTTGGACACTCTGCTGAGCCTATTGTTTACGGGTAAAAGCTTTTTGGTTGTAGTGCTGTGGGCGGAATTCAAGAAAATATCAATAAAAGGTCATTTTTAATATTTTTAAATGAATAGCCAAGAAAAGGAGACAAATAACTACAAAATTAGAAAAATAGTAAAAAGATCTAGCATCAGGTTTCATTCCTTGTGTCCCAGAAATCTAAAAATCTTCAGCATTATTGTGTAAGAAAAGCAGGAGGTGTCATTTGAAGACGGGAAAAAAACAGCCGCCACAGTGTGTGTACAGTTAGCGTGTGTGTTGTGAAAGCAGGCTGTGGGTTTGGCAGCATGGAGCAAAGTGTGGCATCTGGTGAGAACAGGTAACTGAATGCAAACACAGAACACTGTGTGTCACTGTATTTGTGCACAGCCCTTTCCCTCCCTACCCCGCAGCAGCACGTTTCCCTCCAGAGAATGGGTCTCTCTGGTTGGTTCTTGTAGTCAAAGGGATTTCTGCTAACATGCGTCTCTCAGCATGTGTGACACTGTATCGACACACAGTTAGTGCCACGGTGTGTTTCCTGGTCTGGGCCCATGCATTTTTTTAAAAAAAGGTATGAATGGTTATTTATCAGATCTGTGCTCTTCGACAGACACATGCCAGTGGAGATGTATCCATAGTAACTGCGTAAAATTCTATAAACTTAAATGTTTGTTGTAAATGTTATGAGCTGTACGATTGTAACTCAGCAGATAATTAAAAGATGATAGCTGGTGATGGCTGAGCTCTTTATTCCTACAGCAACACATTTCACCACGGGCTCTAAAATTCTCTGATTGTCCTCACATGCCGCTGAAAGATCGGATTCGTCTTTGCTTCTAGCAGATCAGAGGGTCGTCTGTTTATTTTACAGTCCAAAATGAGACAGTGCTATTTTCACGATGCTTATCCAGTCGTACCTATGTCCACAAACTTTGTCTGTGGTCTTGAAATCATCAAGTTTTGTGTCAGTTTTATGAAATCTAATCATCTGCAATAACTGGGATTTGGACTTGTTCTCGGATCAACATCGACAGACGCCGAGATGTCCAGGAACGGTGACAGATGATGTGTGGGAAGTGTAAAGTAGAAACACATTTGGGAGCGTTTGGTGCCAACAACACAGAGAAAAATGACACTTTTAAGAGTCGGTTTATCACCTTTATTAATTTTACTTGATATTAAAATCAGTCAAATTTGAGTGGGACATGAGACAAGGAAACAAGAGGAGGTAGTTACATTACAATGCTTGTGGGAAATACTGCAGACATCTAAACAGTACATGTCATTAATCATAATAAAAAAACTTTACTGATCTCCTTGGGGAAATTGCTGTCGGGCAGCTACATGGACGACTTCTGTCTGAACCCCTGCTGCATTTTACAACCTTCTAACCCTGCCACATAAACGGCTTCAGTAGTACTGTTTAACTGTTCAACATGGGAAATTATAAAACCAAATCAGTACAATAAATATTACATACCAAAAGCAGTTTTTATCCCTTTTAAATAGCTTAACACTTGTATTTGAGAACGTACCCCACATTACCAGTCTGAACAGTGCAAGGAAGCAGATACTACAGTAAATGCTTGACAAATAACAAAACAAATGACGCATGCTTTGAGTAAATAATAACAAATACTGCTTGAAAAACATCTTGACACTTTCTATTTTGAAATGTGAGATTTTATCTCTGGACTGGATTTAAAAATTGTGGTATATTCAAATTCTGTGTTTAGTGAGAAGATCACACAGTGAAAGACAGTGAAGTGCAACAATATATGAAGAAAATATTGAGCATGATTAAAAATGCCCATTTCACTATTTGAAAAAGAAACTTTTCAAAAAAGAATCAGAGGCAACCAACCGCCCCAGCACAATTTGGATGAAGTGCACTTGAGAAGCCAACAGAGCTCATCACATGGTCAGATTTCCCATTAAAATCTAGCACCGCTGGTAGTTGGTCCCCCTGTAAATACCCACTTCCACACCACATGACTTCTCATCAAGCTGCACTCAACCTTGATGTTCTGCAAAAACTTTAAGGAACTGGCAGCTATGTTGTAAGAAATTATGGGAAAAATTTACAGAACAGGTTCATAAACAGTACTGGGTGATATATTTTTTCAACAATCTCACATCAATCAATCAATTTAGTTTCAGATGGGCTTTGCGATGTTTTTTGTGTGGCACAAGCACTGTACTATGCACTATTTAGAATAATCTTCGTGGTGAAGGGATCCTTTCACAGCCAGTATGGAGAAAATTTTTTTCATATTAACTGTACAAGTGATGGGGGGGGGGGAACACCTCATCAAAATTTAGTAAACAAGATTAGAAATCTGACCAGACATTTGATATTTTCAATACTGTGTAACAAAAAAACATATTGGTTAGTTCCAACTAAATATACAGATCTCCAGTCCCAGTTGGAACATGACATCTAATGCAACCTTTGTGCTCAGAATCTCCCTTTCACCTGTTGGTTGAGTAGTAATTTTAAATGCTAAAAGGTCATTTGTGGTCACTTTCTCTTTATTGCTGGGTGAGTTAGTTTTTAGCAGATTATTTAGAGCTTTGAAACCATGATGAGGAAGCCGTGGAACTGCTGCGACACACATTAAAGAGAAACTTCACTCCTTAACTTGCTGTGGTTCTAGTTTGGGGAGTGCGTGTATGGGGAGTATTAAACTTCTGCTTTTTCCTATATTAAAATCTTTCTCTGCCACTAGCTGGAAAATGACAGTTTTTCCGTCAACCAACACAATGTATCTAGTATGTCTGGAAGAGTCGTGGTAACTGGTATGTTTTGTTACGTCGAAACCTATCGCTAGTCATCCACCTAGTTTAAGGAAGTTAGGTAAATTTGAGGTAGGAGACCTGCATGTTGAGTTTGTGAGTAGTACCTCTCACACTTCCTCCTACCCCAATTTAAAGTGGGTAATGTACTGTGGCCTTCCTGGTGGATGTGTGAAGTGGCCTTGATTTTTCTGGACATGGATGAAAGGGCAGCATGATAATTGGAAATGGATTGTTTCCAAGACCTTTACTTCTGTTGAAAAAGTATGTTTTTTGGAGTAGAGGCCTTAAGGCACAGTATACACTGTGGTTTTGGAGTGGTTCAAAGATGGCTGCTGTCACAGTCTTTCAACCAAAGAAAGCCTGAGACAAATTTCTGACAGTGTCAGAACTTTAGGATGACTGTCTTGTAGTGCTGCTGCTACAACCTGTCTGCTAACCAACCAACTGGAAAACCACGATGCTCTGATAAACGCAAGACAAGACTTCATTGTTTGCAGCAGATGGCTCAGGCACACTGAAGACTTTTTACTGACTTTCTTCATAGGAGTTACCACCTTACAGTCTACCTACATGAAAACTGAGGTCGTATCCAAGTTTATTAGATTATGCGCACAGTGGGACTTGCAGTAAACTTATAAGACAGCTGAAATCTTGCAGTGCTCAGGCACCTTTCAACACAATCTTTCCACAATTCGTCGTCCTGCCTTTTCATCCTGTGAATTATAGGTAAGTTTAATATATATGGGATAAACTGTATATGTACTCCCCACACTAAAAGGACAGAAAATGAGTCATGCTTTAAATTATATGTAATAATAATTTGCTGGTTTTCACGCCTAGACAAGTGGTGAAAGAGTATGCAAAGCAAGTACTGAACTTTGAAAAAAGTACCTTGTTTTTTTTAATACAACATTTCACAGTCCTATGTGATTGATTGAGCGATGGAACATTTTTTGCACAGTGAAAAATACCAATCTAATATCAAAAAGATGTATCAAAACCCCTAATCTCTACACAGAGCTATCAAAATTGGTGCACTGTGATGATCTATATGGAATACATGTCCAATCATCCTCTCCAACAGTTAACTCTTTACAGCAGTCACACACAGAGTTATACACTGCTCAAAAAATGAAAGGGAACACATAATCATTCCAATGTTAGTCCAAGCACATCACACTTCTGGGATATCAACCTGTCCAGTTAGGAAGCAACACTGATTGTGAATCAATTTCACCTGCTGTTGTGTGAATGGAACAGACAACAGGTGGAAATTAGAGACAATTAGCAAGACAACCCCTATAAAGGAATGATTCTGCAGGTGGTGAACACAGACCATTTCCCTGTCATCATCCTTTCTGGCTGATTTTTGGTCACTTTTGCATTTTGCTAGTGCCCTCACCACTAGAGGTAGCATGAGGTGGTGTCTGCAACCCACAGATGCTGCTCAGGTAGTGCAGCTCTTTCAAGATGTGCTCTTCACGGATGAAGGCAGGTTCACACTGAGCACATGTAACAGCTGTGGAGAATGTTCTCCTGCGAGGAGAGGCATTTCCTCTGAAGGATGCACAGACCTCTATGTGCTAGCCAGAGGTGCCCTGACTGCCATTAGGTACTAGGATGAGATCCTCAGACCCATTGTAAGACCAAATGCTGGTGCAGTGGGCCCTGGGTTCCTTCTGATGCATGACAATGCTAGGCCTCATGTGGCTGGAGTGTGTCAGCAGTTCCTGCATGATGAAGGCATTGATGCTATGGACTGGTCTGCCTGGTCCCCAGACCTGAATCTAATCGAGCACCTCTAGGACATCATGTCTTGCTCCATCCACCGACGCCATGTTGCACCACAGACTGTCCAGAAGTTGACTGATGCCCTGATCCAGGTCTGGGAGGAGATCCCTCAGGAGAACATCCGTCGTCTCATCAGGAGCATGCCCAGATGTTGTAGGGAGTGCATATAGGCACGTGGAGGCCAAACACACACTACTGAGCGTGATCTGACTTTCCACTTTTATTTAAATATTATTCTGAATCCAGACCTGTATGTGAACATGATTTTGACTTCCATTGATCATTCTTATGTTATTTTGTTCTCAACGCATTCCACTATGTAATGAATAAAGATTTTCAACTGGAAGATTTCATTCATCGAGATCTAGGACGTGTTGTTTAAGTGTTCCCTTTATTTTTTTGAGCAGTGTATATACAGAGCAGTTCCACACATTAGTGCCTTGAAAAAAGGTGCTGGTTCAGTAAACTAAACTGTGCAGGTGATCAGTGGCATCTTCTGATGATCCCTGATGTGTTCAAGAAGGTGTTATCCAAGACTGCCAAAAAGATCAGACAGAATCTTGTGAACAATATCACTTTCCAATGTGATCATGTTGAAGCCTACATATAATTTATAAAACTCTACTTTAATCACAGAAAAGGTTACCTGTTAGAGTTGAATTACTGCTTCATCATTAGGTAAAGAAACTGGAAAAGAGGAGAGAGCTGAATTCATTAAAAAGTCACAGTGAAAAACCTGACTCATAGGCAAAGCTCCAACCATCCTGTAGTTCATCAGTTTCTAAATAAAAGTTAAGGACATAAAAATAAGCAGCGGTAAAAAAAAAAAGCGGTAAAGTTGAGGGTCAGGTTGGGAATGCTTAGGAAAGCTCTTCTGCAACAGATCTGTAGTCTATGTTACAAGCTGGAGAGAGAAGTTGAGGCAGAGTAAAGACAGAGATAAATGTCATCAGACAAAGTCACAGTGAACAGAGCTGAAGAAAAGGTCACAAAGAAAGAAAGAAAGGATTGTTGTCTAAGTCACATGACTCAAAGCCGTATTAATGCCAAACACTCCAGCTCTCTAGCTCAGCAGGAACGTGTAGGAAAACCACTGCCATGCAATTACACTTTGAATTATTCTAATTATTCTTCTGACTTGTTGTGTTTCACAGATTCTAATGTATTTTAATTCATTTTAGTAGCCTCAGTTCATTATTACAGTTTCCAAAGATCCAGATTAGGGCTTTAATCAAATTTGACCTAAACCACAAGAAGATAATTTATTATTTTTATTTATCATTATTTATTGTAAAGTGGCAAATTTTATAATTTTTATGTATATATGATATACTGATGTAATTAAACACTGACAAATTATGGCACCTTTTTACCTCCATATAATCACACGTTTGCCTCCATAAAACACCAAGTGTAGAATTAATACAGCTCCTAGTTTGCACATTTGGTCCTTGAACACAACACAACACAACACTAAACACAGAGATCATCCACCCAATCACAGCAATGCTCAAACAAAACAAAATGACCAAATGGATCCATCGCACCCACCGGCTACAAACACACATACAGCAAGTGTGTTTCTCATGAGTAGTAAGCCGACGCTTTCTTGCTGAAGTGAGGAGGGAGTCGACGCATGGAGAGAGGGGGGGGCACCCTGATGAAGCATGGAGGAGGAAGAATGAGGCGTGAGGTGAGTTCTGGAATTGTGATGGTTAAGCTTAGCAAAGTGTGTTCCTCCCCTCTGCCTGCTATGGAATAACTGCTGAATCCAAACCTTTTTAATCTGATCAGCTCATGATATCATTTTTATTTCAGGCATCTAAACTTGTTCCACAGAAAGTTTTAGTTCCTCTACTCTCAGTGGAAAAACCACACTGAATTTCTTGTTCTGTATAATTGTCATTGTTGAACACAATTTACAGTCGTCTAGCAGGAAATACGATTGTTCAGAGGAACCTACTGTATCTACTGAGGCCTGAGCTAAATATGCAGAGCTTGTGTAAACAAGACATTTGCACACATGTAGGTCATATGCAAATAATAAGTATTGCAAATAAGTGCACATAAAACATAGAGGTTTTCCCACCCATGTCACTAAGGTTTTGACAGCCATATTGAATGTGTTGCTGATCTGTCCTAAGGTACTCGCTGTTCTGTTGGAAGAACAGAACATTTCCAGTAGCATGGGAACTGTCACTGACAAACTGTTGAGTCGACTTTCCGTGGCAGCTATTCTAAATGATAGTAACTTCACTGAAAAATTCAACCCTAATTCCAAAAAAGCTGGGACAGTGTAAAATAAATCTACATTAAAACAGAATGCAATGATTTGCAAATCCCGTCATATTTTAGTCACAACAGAACAAATGTTTAAACTGAGAAAATGTAGCATTTCAAGAAAAAAATAACAGCAGCAACATGTCTCAAAAAAGTTGGAACGGTGGCTGGAAAAGTAAGAATCATTGCTTTCTGTTTTTATGGACATTTTACAATGTCCCAGCATTTTTGCTTTTGTTTTGTCGACTCCAGAACTATGTAAAGTTCAGGAAATAAATCTGTTTTTTATTCATAGCAACAAACATATACATATATAAAGAAATATCTTTAAAGGTGACACTAGTTTAAATCCTCTCGGAGTAAAGGGTTCCACATCCTTTCTGTTCCACAGAGAAGGCCTAAGCTTACCCCATGACATCCCTTTCACTGTGCAGCATTTATTTTACGTGATGGTAACAACAACAAATGAAACTTGAACAGACATGCAGTACATGTAAACACAGAAGTGAAAAAGATCGCTTTCTCACCAGCTCGCCCGCACAGCCTCAATGTCACTCACTAAGTTTTGGGCCAAACAAATCCCAAAAATCTGCGGATGAAAGAAAATATTAGATCAAATGTCAGCGTTACAGATGTTCTGTCAGATTTCCTCTGGAGCACCATGAAGGTCAGACACATGAATGGAACTAGCCTGCAGTAGTGCAACTCCTATGAAGATCCCAGCTACCAAGGTGAGGTTGTCCTGTAGCCACTTCTCAAACTGCGGCACACACCCTTTCACGTTGATGTAATCCTTCTGCTCTGAGTCCTGCGTGCACATAATCGCTTGTCATCATCTTTACACGTTCACTGCACTCACAGTCCAGACACTGGGTCTGTTCTGGACGCACAGTGACAAAATGCATTTTTTTATTTGCATCTTTTCATCTGAATTTAATCAACAAGGCAAAAAAAGAAGCTAATTAGTCAAGTGAAAATCATTTTTACAATATTCTGTCATGTTCTGAGGAACCGGAGTCAAAACAATGTGGTTCAGTCCCGGAGAAGTAGGATTTGAGTTGTTTTGGTTTCTCGGGAACAGCAACAGGAAATGATGTCATTATTGAAAGAGGGAATTTTTTTATCATTTACATTTGTATACAGTTATTATCTGGGATTTTATGTAGCCAGTATCATAATTCTATAGAAAGATGCTAAAAACAAACACCTTTGTCTACGTGCACTCTATAATCATTTCCTGTCGCTGTCTTTGTTTTTGACCCGTCATACCTAAAAAACACTAAAGAATAAAATGACACTTTTCCAGGACCGAATGGGATTGTTTGTGACTCTGAGCACATAGAGTGTTTGAGATTCATGAAATACCTTCAGGTGGGTATTAGCTAGTGTTTGTTTTGTGAATCAATATATGTAATACATGAGAAGCTGCAGATTTATTTTTTACAAATACAGTATTAAGCTGTTCTAAACTGTCATTTTCCCTACCTCTAAATTTCTAGTTGATTTTAAATCTTTGTTTAATATAAATACGGGCTCATTAAAAAACTACAGAGACATTTGTGTGAGCTTGAACATGGAAGAAATGAAATGGTGAGTGAGTCAAGTAGTTACTTACTGGTTTAGCTCGAATGTCGTATCCACACTGAGTGTTTATCACATCCTCCTAGTGACATAAAGAATTCATAACATTTAACCTATATAATAGCAGCATTTTAAGTGAGCAGCCATTAACTGTGTATAAGGGCTGTGCCAGCAGCTCTGGGAAACTGTACCCAGCAGTACTTCAGCTAAATGTTCAACATGTTTAAAGGATTCACATTTGAGTTTAGCAGTCAAACAGAAATAACTGAAATTCTCTGATTGGTTGGAAGGCTGAGCCTCATAAGTGAATAACTGCACCACTAGCAGGTTGCTTAATGGGTTTGGGTCACAGAAGCTAGTTACAAGCTACAAGTCAGACTGAGGTGTGTCCATGCATGCATTGTTATTTCACTCACTGCTGGGTCCTTGGTGCAGCAGGAGAAGGGTACCCCGCACTTTTCCCGACTGGGATTCCCATCAGTACAGTTAAAATAGATGTTCAGGTTCCAGTCATCTGCTCCAAACGCTCCACAGCACTCCCACTAAAGTCAGGATGACAGAACAGAACCATTATACACTCTATACTATTTATATACAGAAGTTAGAAAACACCATTTGGCTCAATTCGTTCAGGGACTATTCAGCTTGTAGCATTTCCAGAGTAAAGCCTCCACAGAGCACGTTTACCAATCTGAGTCTGTGTCCCTAGATTTCAATAACTGAGTATTGGCTAGTAAGTAGAGTGTATTCACATGTTATGTCAAGCTATTATTTAGGTGCAAGGCTGAACTTGCTGAGCGTGCTCTCCGCTGTCTTGTCAACGTACATATTCCTGAGTGAAATCTATGAGGTTCTGCAGATCGATGTCGTCCCGGTAAGCTCGGATGTTATTGTTGATGAACAGGTTGAGCTGGTCTTTAATCCAGTCCTTGAAGACAAACGCCAGGACTCCCGTCGTCAACTCCAAGAAAAAGATGATTCCCAGGAACACAGAGAACTACACAGAAGGGAAAATGGTGAATTAACACACTCTTATCCTTGAATGATTCGTTTCTGCATGAAGCGTTTTATCATGGAACGTACAAACTTGAGAAGAAACGTGTTTTCCCGCAGAGCACCAATGCATCCTGCGAAGCCCAGAATGAACATGACCCCCCCGACCACCATGAAAAGCCAGACTGGGTCCAGACCCCCGAGGTCTGTGATGGATGAGAGGTTGGACAGAACCCCCTGGAGGGCAGAGACGAAGCACAACAACACAGTCAGTTTAAGCCAGGCAGCTGCGACTCTTCCAGACACAACACGTTTGCCAAAAGGGTCACAGTGACACTAAATAATGTGAATCTGAGCAAACACAGGCGAGAAATAAGGCTGCTGCAAGAGCTTACAGCACTAAAATATTATAAAAATAGATTCAATTAAGACCATAATATGCAATATATACAAAAACCTAACCAGATGGGATCACAAAATCACGCTGCATAGTCTTTAAATGACATTTGATCATTTTAAAAGAACAATTTCAACTAATTGTAAGTATAAATGTCGTTGTCAACCCTTCAAAATAAAACTATTTTCCAATAATAACTCACCTTCTCACTCCATGCCCACAGTCCAATCCCGACCAAGGCCATGCCCAGCAGCTGCAAAAACACCACAGTCACATCATGTTACTGTGAAGACGTGTTAATGCGAAATGACACGATGTCAGTCTGTGGCATTGTTGTTGTTAAATGAAAACGCTGAAACGTTTCCTCAGAGGCTGCTGTGTCCCAGTGGTGTGTGATCAGTGTGTTCCCTTATCTTTGTTATGTCTCAATATTATGTTCCAGGTCAGTGTGGTGTGAGGATGTTAACAGCAGAGAACCTCAGACTGAACAGGCTCAAGTTTAAATACATCACAGATGCATATTGACCATTCCAGTGACATCCTAAGCCTTTTGTGTTGAAATATTTTGTTCTCCATTTCCCCAACATGTGACAATATTCGTGCATGAAAACCCACCACACAAACAAAGACATGACGTAGGTGTAATTTAACAAAAGTTTTTTTAAGATAGCTTGAAGATTGTCCTCACAACTTCTATTGTATATCTGCAATAAAACTAGTGTAAATCAATCTGGTGTATTAAATCGATTAAACCATCAATTATTCAGCAGAAAACCCAAAACTTCTGATTTAAAGTGGCCATATTATGCTTCATTTAGGGTTTATACTTAACTCTGGGCTTCCTTTGATACAAAGTTATGTCATTTTCAAGTAAAAAAAGTCTTTATGTGTGTCTTTATGCAGCAGCTCCTGTGGCCTTGTTACTGAAACTGCTAAAAATGACTCTAAATTTAATGTTATAATATACAACTTAACCTAGCGCTAGCATTAGTATTGTCATGTCCACTGTGTTTAGCCAGTGCTTTCTCAATGTACACACAATGTATAGGGAGCTCCTGAACTTATTAATGAAGCCAAAATGGTTAAAATTCTCTGATTGGTTAGAAGAGTGAGCCTCACTCAAAACTGTTCAGAAGTAAATATCTGTGCTGTGCTGCCAGATCGTTCAGTGAGTCTGAGTCATAGGTGGTGTGGACAGAACATCTCCACAATAAGATACGTTTTGGGGCATATTTCTAGGAAAGACATATTTTTAACAAACATACTGTAGCTTTAAGTTTACATCTTAGAAAATGTTACTCCCCTATAGATTATGTGCAACAAGTGGTCATATATTTCAATAAATTCTGGATCCGAATGTATATTAGGTTGGTTACTTGGTGGTTTAACTGGTTTGTCTGGGCTTTGTCTTTACTTACTCTCTTCAGATCCATCTAAACTGGTAATAAGTGACAGTTAGGCTTTATGGGCTCACTGTTTATTTGAACACCTGACAGTGAACTGAACTATTACACAGCAGTGTTAAGTTACTACATATTTTTATTCAAGGTACTTGTACTTTACATTTTATGCTACTTTTATTTTTTTCCTCCAATTCTGAGGGGAAATATTGTATTTAAATGTACACCAGTACTATGTTTGTTTTAAAGTTTTCATTACTAGTTTTTGTAAAAAAAAGAAAAGAAAAGACAACTAATACAGAAGCGAGCTAAACTCTTAGTAGCCTTCTTTTAAAGAAACAAAAACACAATGTTCATGTTGTGTTCACCAATGAAAATCAGACATTGCTTTTGAATTGTGGTTCAACAGAAGCATCTTAAAAAACAAATTAATAAACAGGCCTGAACAAAAATGATGGTACATTTAACCTAATATTTTGTTTTGAGGAAATAACTAATCAAGTGATTTCTGTAACTCTCTAGATCAGAGCTTATAGAAGGCCCCTTCAGAACAGTCCAGTGTGTTGTTCCGAGCCATTCTTGGTGTTTTTAGCTGGGTCACTATGCTGTTGACCTGCTACTGAGACCAAGCTTCTGACACTGGGTGGAACATTTCTCTCCAGAATGCCTGGATAGTCTTGAGATTTCTATTTACCCTGCACAGATTCACACCCTGTGCCAGATGCAGCAAAGCAGCCCTAGAACATGACCGAGCCTCCTCCATGTTTCACACTAGGGACAGTTCTTTATTTGTATGCTTCATTTTTCCATCAGTTTAACATAGATTATTGATCACTTGATTGCAGTGATTGGTTATGCAACATTTTTTAAAAATTCTTCTTTTAAGCCACAATGCATAAGCAATGTCTGATTTTCATTTGTTAATTTTTATTTAATATTATTTTTTGTCAGTTTCATGTAATTTCAGTGACTTTTTCTTTATTTAACAGAAGGGTACGGACAGTTCAGTCCACGTCTGTATATCAGGATGTATAATACTTATAGATTACAGTACTTTCCAATCAGATATTGTGTTACACATTAGTAGAATGTAGTTTGTCTTCTCCCACATGTTCTACATTACACAGTGTTTGCCGTCAGCAGCACAGGATGATATGTTTAGTGAATGATGAGCTGTTAGTTTAATCAAAAAGCCGCTTAGCTGTGTGCAGCTGCTGTCATTCAGAACACACAGGAAGAACAGTAACAGCTGAGGGGAGAGGAGACATAACAGTCATGATCATAGTGATGATGATGATGATGATGAAGACTCCCTATTGGCCAGTGGACAGGATAATAACGGGCTGCAGAGGAGGCGCAGCGGCTGCGTCAAATAAAACACTTAAAAAAGCTCGAGCTCTTACCCAGAACAGGATGTTAAATCCAAAAATGAAGTATTTGATGCAGCAGCTGACTTCTTGGCCTTTAAAATGATTCCCCGACATGTTTGAGCATCATCAGCGCGCAGAAAATAAGAAAAGAATGAAACACGGCCTGCTTCACGGGCTTTGTGTGCGGGATGGAACAGGTTCAGCGTCCCGGGGATGCATTTCACTTTGTCCGCTTCAAACGTTCGCACGGCCGCTTCTAATCCACACCGTGAGCATGGCGGAGCAGCACACGACGCGTTCGGACGCGCTACATTAAAAACATGAACGGACGCTAACGCGGTGAAGCGCAGATTAAAGATTTGTCCTCCGTTTTCTGCGCAAATTGCGCCTGCTGCGGGCGGTCTTCTGCGATTGGCTGGGAAAAGACTTGATAGACTGAAACTAGAACCAATCAGAGGAAGGATATGGTACATCCGGTGTCGTACATGACGTCAATAAAAAAAAACAACTAGCATAATACCCTACCAATGCTGCTAACCAAACTCTGTACAATTTTGGAGTATTTTTAGAGAATTAACTTTTAAATATATTTTCTGTTATGTTCTTTTCCATATGTTGTGGTTTTGTGACAGGTTTGTAATTATGGAAGAAAATCGCTATTTTCATTTATAACAATTAAGTCATTTAAAGTCACCTTTAAAACTCCTTTATACATATTAGCTTATTGGCCATGTAGCCATCACTGTCATAAATACCAAAATGCTACATTTAACTCCACACAGCTAAGAACAGCTTAACATAAACCACCAAACAAACTGTGTAAAAACTAGTATTTAAAAAAGATCATCTAGCTGCTCTGACAGTCTACTTCCGTTACCCATTATTCTCTTATGCCGTTGTA
>OMLM01021128.1:59890-108569 GCA_900302695.1 Helostoma temminkii | reverse complement strand
GTGGACTTTAATTTTAATACAATATGTCTTTTGCACAAAACTATGCATATAAATACAGAATGTAAATTCCTCCATGTTAAAAAAATATGTTGGAAGATCAGTGGCCTCAGTAACACCACAGTACAAATAGATGCAAGTAGACAGTGTGAATGTGCCCATGAATTAGAAAGTGAACTAGACCCTCACAAAATGACAGGTTTTATATAGGGTGTCATATAGGGTCATGTATACATGCTTAAAGGTGTTTGATACTAAAGCGGTTAGTGAAAATTGTGAAAACATAAATCATTAACATTAGCACCAAATTCTAAAGAATCTAATGTAAATTCTCTCTCCATCAAGTCCTGATATTGGTTTTATAGCTACGGGAACTGCTGCTGTCAGTAAACAAATTTTTCAGCATAACCGAAACATTCATGTTTTCTTTTACTTTGAAATTTTTTCAGGAACCATGAAAACAAAACTGTGTCCCCAGTAATGCTCATCGCCTGAGAGCAGCTGAAACATCAATCCCAGCAGGCAGAGCCCAGTGAAAGGAAGAAGGACCTGAACCAAGCAGGAACAGTTTAGTCACTGGTCGGTAAGTTCCTGCAGTGGAAAAGCTCTTCTAACACTGCATTTGTACGGATCAATAAGTTGCCAGTAGGTATGTTACTGGTGTCATTTCTAGTGCAGACACTGATACTGATTGGTAGATATTGAGTAGGAGTCAGTAACAGTAGACTATTAGCTGACAGTCAGTTTAATGTTGCAGTTACTCACTGTGTCCACTACATGGCAGTACGCATTCATGAATGCTATGCTGAAATAACAGTACACCATTACAATACAATATATAAATAACAATTTATAAAAAATATATTATTATGTAGCAGTCAGACATTAAATGCAGCACAAGCTTTTAAAATAAAGGTGTTAACTAAAAGGAGTTTTGTATCATATCATTTGAAAATGTGCTAAAATAAACAATATTATTTTTGGTTTGTGTGTTACATTATGTTACAACACTTCTTTACTGCTTCTGTGGCATGTTGCTTAGTATTGCTGAATCAGAGCTGGACTAAAACTGAATGCATTAGATAGAGGTGATAATAAATCAGCTTTGCAGCACTGTAGTGGTCCCAGTGGCAGAGTTAGATGTGGAGTGGGTGCACCTGGTAAAGCACCAGTAAGGGTTCGCTCAGAGAGCCTCTGTTCAGACAGTACAGACTCTGTGTCAGGGCTTCATGTAGGACCAGACTCCCTGTCTCGTCTGTGTAACGCAGCTGAAATCCCACCACCTCCAGAGGCTCCACAGCCAAAATAGCTGACACATCAAACACATCGTATCCAGATGAGGGTCGCTGGTCCAGGTTCAGCTGTCTCTCCTCCAGAGCCGGACTCTCCCGCAGAGCTCCCTGCTGTGAAGCTGCCACACTGTGCAGCGTGACAGTCACATTGAGGGGACTTGGGTGGAGGGTTTTTCTGAACAGAACCAGCTCTGCGCCCGACATGGAGGGGATCAAGCTGCTGATGTTGAACCAGATCCAGCCTGGTAGAGCTTGATCTGGACCTAGATGATCCATAAATTCAAAATGAAAGGAGAAGACTTCAAAACCAAATTAAAGTAGCTCTCCACAAACCTTACCAAATACAATGAGTTTATTAGTTCTCCCCACATCTGTGTGGGTTTTCATTTACTTAGGTTAACTGGTGACTCTGAATTCCCCATAGGTGTGAATGTGAATGGTTATCTGTCTCTATATGTCCTGTGATAGATTAGTGACCTGTACAGTGTGTCCCTTGCCACTTGCCCAGTGACAGCTGGCGTTGGCTCCAGCAGTCCCTCCACTTCTTTTACCACAGCCACTACAGTCAGACATATCGCTGACTGTCTACTGCTAGTTAATATGAGTTAATATGATTAGTTTAGTTACTAAGTTACACTAACAGTTTTAATATAACAGCATATAAAGTTGTTGACAGAAGGAAGCTAACTCATAATGACACTTTGAAACCATATGGTCATTCAGTTCAAATCCATACCAACAACACTCCGAAAACTCTGCACAAGGGTTCCGTCTGATCTCCCCACATCTTGCTCCTCCAGTGAGTCCAGATGCTGATAGACTTTCCTCATGTAGGGATGTGGTTTGGCCTGATGGCTCGCAGACACTTTATTGATATGAAGCATTTCCAAAATAGCTTTGTTGAGCTCCTGGTCGTCTTCTGCATCTCTGCGGTGGTCCGTCTGCAGCAAGCCTGTGACAGAGCACATTAGGAGGAAGATCAGTGTTACATCAAAAAATTCCAAACAGGCTCTTCGAACCATTCTGAGATAAAACAACTTTTAGCCACTGGAATATGACTTTGTCCCTGCACTCTGTTTCCTGTGTGAGTGTTGCTGAGAGTTTCATGTGGCAGACTAGTGGAACAGTCTGAACACTAGTAGGTATGCAGGAACCACAGGGGCTGTCAGGACGTAGTGAAGCAGTCCCTCTCTGAAGCTGAGGAATGTTACTTCCCTTTGACAAACACTGTAGCGTGGACTGTAATGAACCACTGCATGTCACAGTTCTGAGCACTGACTGGAAACTCTCCACTGTGACCCGAATAATACAACAAGCGCAACAGCAAATGACTGTGGCAACAATAACTATAATATAACTAGTATTTACAATATGACAAATCCACAAATAATGTTTTCTGCTTTATGATTTTTAAAAACAAGGTTTCCGTTAATTACTAACTTCCAACACTGCCTTGTTCTACAGTGAGGTGTGTTGGTACAAGGTCTTATTCCACTTTGGGGGAAAAAATCTAAGAAAAAGAGGTAATTTTATAGGCATAAAAATTTTTATTTTAAGAATGAGAAAATATTGTCTATTATGAGAAAAGTTTACTAACTACATTTTATAAGAGTTAATATTTAGAGATTTTGAAAACACTGCCATCACAGCTTTTGTTTACATTCTTAGGTAGTGACCAGCAGCCAGTGTTAAATTTTAGCTGCACTCATTACTATTTAACACTGTATGAAATTGTTTTGTATAACTGTGCAGGGCTTTGTAGCCCCTTTTAGCTCATTGTTTTGGTTTTACTGCCCACAATTCTACTTTTTCGATTCAAGCTCGCTGTGCTTCGAAATCCTGTTTCAAGCAAACGTAGGAAGCAAAAAGACCGATTAAACCATTGTGCACTATCTACCCAAAACCAAATGATTAACTGACTAAGACTAATACCACGCATCAGCACTGGTGTAGAATAAAGAAATCATCCATCTATTTTTAATGCTATTTCTCCCCAGCCATGTGTTCCGGCTCCTCCTGGGTTATCCCAGAATGTGTCCCAGAATCTCTTACCAGTTGGACGTGGCTGGAAAACCTCCAGTGGGAGACGTCTTAAACAGAAACCCAAACCATGTCAGCTGGCTCCTCTCAACATGAAGGAGCAGTGATGCTACTACAAGCTGCCTCTGGATGTCTAAACTCTACTTCTAAGGCTGAGACCCAACTCGTTGCAAAGGAAACTCATGGGTGAAGATGAGAATGAAGTGACTGGTAAACCATTTACCTTTTGGCTACGTTAATTCTTCATCACAACAGCTCTGCAATATTTTTGCATAACTGTTGATGCCTCACACGTGAACAAGACCTCTTCACTTCAGCCCTTCGCTTAGGAACAACAACTTATTCCCAGTCTGAAGGGAGCGTTTTGGTGCATAAGATTTCATCCAGTCATGATTCACGAGGTGGCATGCATGGCATGAAGTTAGTTCTTCAACCCAAGTTTCAGTTACCTGGCTGATATAGGCCACATCTGTCATTTTAGGAGATGAACCATGTCCAAATAAAAGCTGACATATAATGTATTTTAATTGGTAATGTATCCAGATTGTTGGGGTAAGAACTACAGCAAAGGAAGTAAATCAAAACTAAGTCCCAGCAGTGAGAAAGTGTCAGAAGTTACAGTTCTTAACAAAAGCCTGTTAATCCAAGACAATAGAGTTTTGTCTTTGTAAGCCAGACGGCAGAAAGTCTAACCCCTCACATCTACTTTACACATGTGCTGTTCACACTTCTGCTCTGTGGTTTTCTCCAACATGTATCCTTTTAATGGTACAAACACTCAAAGCCTTTTATCTTTGCTCTGCTTCTGTTCAGTAATGACAAACTACTAGGCACTTTGGACGAGACTTTGATCTCACAGCCCGGTGAATTTTTGGCTCTGATCCCCATAGCAGCAAGCGAAAGAGAAGGAAGGCGTCCCCCAGTGGCTTCTTCCTCCCTCAGCCTCAGATCTGTCCCTCCCTCTCTTATCCTCTCTACTCATCCCACTCTTTCATGGGTGGAGTTTGTCACTGAAGAGTGAGCCACATTCTGTCAATAAGGTAGTGCCTGCTGAAAGCAGAAGACAAGAAGCAGGTAGAGAAGAAGAAGCAGCGCTACAAATCAACAGATCAGGTAAGGACATGTTAAAACAAACGTGTAGCGCTCTGCTGGGGAGATTTCTTGTTCAGGAACATGATGTTTGCTCAGATGTCCTCTTCTCCGTGCATCTTTATCATGTGCTTACCTTCCCTCTGTCTCATTACATTCTTCTATTGTGATGGTTCTTATTGTCAGTGCATGTTTGTCTTTTATTAGAATCTCTACTCAAGGAGGGTTAAATGTTTTAAAATATTGTTTTGTGTGTACGTCATTTTTCAGTAACATAATCATGCCCAGCATCATCAATTATGTTGTATTTAAGGGGAAACTAAGCCACACTGGCATAATAATGATGAGCATCACTGAGCACATGAATACACAGAAGTGCACTTTCACCCATTTGTCACATATGCAGCTCCTCTTTGTTTGCAGTTAGGGAGTATTTGGGAGCTTTTTAATACTTCACATTCTGGGCCAAATGTTAGCTGCTTATGTTTTTAGCAGAATGTGTTTTTCTTCCCTAGTGGTGTGTCTCTCTTTGAAAATAGCTGGCTGCTAAAGGACCCTGTCATTATTGAGATTATAAGAGGACGCTGTTGCTGTGAATGGATGTAACAGGCATTCCCAGCTGTGCAGGGGTGAAGCCACTTGTTACATGACGCATCACATTCCCTCACAGCTGTGTGTTTTGTGTTTGTCAGTAGTTTGTGGTTGGGGAAAGGCAGGATGAAACTGAAGCTGGATTATGGAAAGTTTAGATATTGTGAGTGCAGAATTATGAAATGATTTTTATTATTGCGAAACTGTACAGTATCCAAATAAAAGCCTATATATGATATTTCATTTGTGATGTATCCAGAGATAAAGATGAAAAATATATTTTAGTATCCCACTTTCTATTTCTCCTAAATATGCTTCCATTCATGACAAAGCATTAAAAGACTTCTGCAACATTTTAGTATTGCACTTCACCATTTCTAAGCCACATAGGCAGAGATATTCTGACCTTTTATCACTGTGTGTGGTGTCCAACATTTCCCATAATGCAATGGTAAATCACCCCATCAATTGCAGGCATAAAGGTTTTAACACAGAAAGTAACATTCCTGGCTGTGATCTGATATTTTTGGAGGGAGCTGCACTTAGGAGAATCTACAGAGTAGCGTTTCTTGTGATAGGTTAACTGATCTTTCTTGGTTCAATTTGCCCTTAAAAAACTCTTTGCCACTGAAAGTTTGCATGGATCAGCTGGAAACAGCAGTACCATACCATCCAACACTGATGTTTTGTTTAGGCTTGGATTAGGAAGAAGGGAATGCTGCACTACACCAAGCTTACAGGAATTTAAATCTGGTCTGTTATTAGACACTGAGCAGATGCTGAGCTCTCTGTGAAATGGAATGTCAGTAGAGGAAACAGTTTGTGCCCGACACGAGGTTAATTCAAGGTGTGATTTGTGGTCTTGTCTATGTAGAATCTAAATCCAGAGAACCATGACATGACAGGGAATAGAACCACTTCCCATGTTGACATGATGTTGTATAGTGACACTCTAACCCCAAACAGGAAAAGGATCAACTGCAAACAGGGCCTGGACCCTCCAAGTGCTCCAGGCAGCTTAACATTAGGACCTTTCCCAGCACTCCCACCTCCCACCCACTACCTCCCCACTGGGCTTCATTTCAGTCAGAGGGTCATTCGCATCTTTAACAGGAGGATTGCTGAAGCCTTTGTGCTCTGACACTGAGAGTAAATCATTTAATGTGACACAATGCTGGACAGGCTGTTATCTGCTAAAATGTGATCTCTCAGCTGTGGCATGCAGCTGGACTTTGTTTCACTCTGCATCTCATTTCTGACAAAGCAGCAGCGGTGGTAGCAAGCGCTCATGTAGATTAGCAGGAAAAACTCACATATGACAGAACTATATAGAGCCATATGTGAACACTGAACATCTAATTCCAACACAGCAGTACAATTTTTATTGATAAATTCAGATACAGTGTTAAAGCTGCACTGGTCTATAGAATGGATCACAATGGATCAACTGAATGTGTATTGTGAAACAATGTGATTTTAGTGATAAAACAACAGCGAAAGATCACAGATGTCTGCATGTTTAGAAAGAGCGTTTTCAGCCTCTTTTAGACCACTGTTTTGGTTTTCAGCAAATTTACTGTGGTGTCTTGCGTCTCTCATCTCATCTCTCTCTATGGTGAACATAGCGGAGCGATTGCATGTTTCATTGGTGTCTGTCATGCAGAGTTTATAGAGCTACAATACATAGATGTTCCTTTCTTTAATGCATGCAATGATTTTACAAATGTTATTTGAAGCAGCCATCTCCTAGGTTGGAAAAAAACTGTTTCTCAGAATGAATGAATCATGTACTGATCCATGACACTGTTGGACTCACAAACAATCTGCACATTCAAAGAATGTGTGCACTTATAATTTTGCATATAAGCCACATTTGGCCACGTCCAGTTCACCCTGACTTTGTCAAAACAAACCTGCTTTGGGTTCTTCAGCAGTTGAAACTTCAGCTTCAACACCTACTATACACTACTGTAAGTTGAATTGATGCAGACCAAGAAAATTTTTGGCATGACTCCTGTTTGTTACCGGGTCCAAATCAGCACAGAGCTCATCAACAGCTCCAAACTTGGATTGCTGGACAAATGCTATGTTTCCAAATATATTCACACACATCAACACACTTTTTAAGATATTTTTTACTTCTCCTTTGCCTCCTCCTTACCCCAATAAACAGCAGCTATATGTGCACAAGCACACTACACCTGCTCTGCAATCATACTGAATACAGCCATTGCAAGCACTTATAATACAATATATATTATATATATTATAAGTGCCAAAGGTTATTCAAGGTGATTTAAAGTTTTAAATATCTGGTGAAACCACAATGTCAGATTTTTATGAACTATGTGTTTTAACTGCTATGGTTTTAAGAGGGACCAGTACAGATATCACCCCTTGTTCAATAATCAATATGTAATTCTGACTGAAGTTAAAAATTACAGAACATAATTAGAGTTTTCTTAGGGTGCACATTATCTGTACACTGCCTGTAAATACTATTTGTTTGCATTCCACTCTTGATTAGATTCCAGTGACTATGTAACTGTAATTCTGACAATAAAACTGAGTCTATTCTAATCTGAAATCTGCCCTCTCTCCTAATGGAGCGTGAGTTGGAATGTAGGGGGGTTGTGATCATTGGAAATGCTTCACACTCAGTTCCTTGAACATGATCTTTGTAGCTTCCTCAGCTCAGGCATTGTTCAAGGAGACAGGCTTTAACATGTTCTCCAATGCAGAGGCTGATAATAAGGTGCTTTTCTGTTCAAGGTGCTTTCTGTGTGAGGTCTGCGGTGGGTGTCCTGGACAAATGTTGAAGGAATGTGGCAGGGTGACATCTGAAGCCTGTGTTAAAATACAAAACAGCTTGGCCACACATCCTCACTGGAATCTGGAGTAAGATAAGATGAAACTTCACAGATCCTGTGGAGAAAAAAGGAATGTGTTGCCAGGTGCTAGCAAATCTCAAAATGACGGAAGAACGACTCTCTTGGTTTACATTAAAATATGTGGATAAAATTATTACTAATTTATCACTGTTTTTAATCATTATTGTTAACTCTTGCAGTGTAGTGTTCTATCTAGTGAGAGAGGCCTGCGTTGGGGATGACTCTTTGCATGCCCAGGGTCACATCATTACTAGAAAGAGAGTGTGTAGCCTCAGGCGACGGCCAACATTTGTTCACAATGAACATGTTTCCAGACAGACTGAGAACAGTCACAAAGTGACTAAGAAATCTGGAACATGTGGAGGTGATTAAAAACTCATATGATTGTTGTTATTTGTGTTACAATTGCAAAAGCCAGTGCAGATCTGTTCATTCCAGATGTGAAAACTGCAGTGTTGGTCCATTACTGTAAATTAGCATGTGCTTTGTTGTTGCTCATTCATGCTTCTGCCTGTAGGGCTGGCGGTTTTGTCTAATTATGGTTTCTCGTGCTGGCTTCTTCTGAACAGATGCAGATACAGTATGTAACTTTGACTTGATAAAGCAGAACCGATGTCGGTCTTAACAAGCCCGTATTATACCCCTTCTGAGGGTTAAAAAACCTTCCCCCTGATGTCCCCTAAATGTGTCTGTAAATTTTCATGCAGATCCTTGGATGAAAATGTGCTCTCAGAGCCTGTCTTAGGAACAACCCGTTTCAGCGTCATAAGGATGGAGTACAGAGTCCGTGTCGAAACTGTTAAGAAGCATAATCATGTAGGATTGCTTTCAGTGTGACTCATAACAGCTTTTCTTTGTTCAGGGCACAGATACAGTAGCAGAATAACTTTGACAGCAAAGCTCCACCCTGTTACCAAGTTTACATAAACATTTAATATAAGCTGATTTATCCTGCTTCCGAGTATGAGAGAATCAAAAAATCAACATTCCAGTGTGCGTGCATATACACACAGATGGTTTGATGCTTTTGTGAGCTAAGTAAAAACAAGATAAAACACATAATTCATAAAACTTACAGCTTCAAACTAGACCCAGGTTTAAGTTACAGACAACTGGAATCAGCCCATCTTTAAGCTCCAGTCTTGAAGTTTACTTCATAGTGGAACATTAAGTTTCACTGTGAGGACTGGTCCATTTCCTATACCGCTTAATCCCCGCAGGGGTCACGGGTGTACTGGAGCCTATCCCAGCTGTCATGGGGCGAGAGGCGGGGTACACCTTGGACAGGTCGCCAGTCTATTGCAGGGCCACATATAGACGAACAACCATCCACACCTACGGGCAATTTAAAGTCCCCAGTTAACCTGACTGCATGTCTTTGGACTGTGGGAAGAAGCCGGAGTGCTCAGAGAGAACCCACGCAAACACAGGGAGAACATGCAAACTCCACACAGGAAGACCCTGGGCTTATTAGGACCGGTCCAACAAAAACCAAATAAATCCATTGCTTCTTTAGATCCTGAGAGGATATAAACAACAAAAAATCCTTCTGTGTTCATCCACACATTCAACAAGTCAGCACTACTCTGCTCCAGCGTCAGAGGCTGGTATGCACTGTGTGGAGTTTGCATGTTCTCCCCGTGTTTGCGTGGGTTATCTCCCGGCACTCCTGTAGACTCTAAATTGCCCGTAGGTGTGAGTGAGAGTGTGAAATGTTTGTTTGTCTATATGTGGCCCTGCAATAAACTGGTGATTTGTTCAGGGTGTATCCTGCCTCTTGTGTTACAGGGCAGCATGTAGCTCAGTTGGTAGAGCAGTCGTCTTCCAACCCCAGGGTTGTGGGTTCGATTCCCAGTTCCTGCTGGCTACATGCTGAGGTGTCCTTGGGCAAGACACCGATAGTCCCACACTTGTAAGTCGCTTTGGATAAAAGCATCTGCTAAATGTAAATGTTACAGCTGGGATAGGCTCCAGCACACCTGTGACCCCTGCAGGGACTAAGCGGTTTGGAAAATGGACGGATGGGCTCTTTAAACTGTAAATGTGTGTTTTGGCCCATATTATTACTGCCATTGACTTTCTGACTTCAGTTTTATGCTGGAGTCATGACATGGTTAGCCAAACTAAGCAGGCTGGAATCAGGTGGCAGCTAGCTTACCTCTGTCCACATTGTAAGACATACAGGCAGAAATGTAAAAACATTTGTTTTGGTTTTAGGTACATGTGTTGGAACAATTTCTTGATGATCACTTTATCCTCCAAGGTTTTGTTCTCTGCACATGCACAATGGTACCAAACCTGGCAACCTAACTTCACACTATGACCTTGGAAAATCCTTAATTAAGGCGTAGTTGGTGGTTTTTAATAATCTGTTTGTGATCTAAATCTATATTATCCAAGATGAAAGGAAATGGGATGCAGCTTGTTAACATATACATTTTTATTGGGTGACTGTAACATGAGGCTCTGCCTAAACAGGAAAGGGATCAACTGCAGACAGGCCAAGGACCCTTGGACTGATCCAGGCAGCTTAAAGTGAGGACCTTTCCCAGCACTCCCACCTTCCTTTTACTGCCTCCTGACTGGGCTTCATTTCAGTCAGAGGGTCATCTACGTCTTTAATACTGAAGCCTGCTGTTACACTGAGAGTAAATATCAGTGATATTCACTCATTTAGTGTGACACAAAGCTGTACAGGCTGTTAACCACTCTCAGCTCTGACATGTTCTTAGACTTTGTTTTATTCTATTTATCTAATTTTCATTAAAGCTGCAGCTGTAGTAGCATAAGTAGTAGCATTCCAGCAGCTTATCTCACAATGTTTCCAAATAGTTTGTGCACCATGTAAACTGAAAATAAAATCAGAATGCAATGATTTAAAAATGATGTTTGTTATATACCACTGACTGAATCTTTTCTGTTTCCTTTAGTTCCTGACTGATCATATGAACATGCAGTAGACCCATTAGGAGAAAATGTAACTTCTTTATAGGAGGACAGACACGGCTTGGTTTACTGAAGTCTCCCACGATTCTGATTTTGTTTGAAAACTCTACTTGAAGACCCATCAGGACCTGTGATGGATGCACAGGGTCCAACACTGGCCTGGGCTTTGCTCACAATGCTTCTGCTGGGGATGACCTACTCAACATACAGTTCGATGGTGAAGGTCAATAAGGGTTTAAAAGTGAAACGGGGCCAGTCAGCTTACCTTGATGAAGGTGACCTGCAGTTCCTTATTCCCCGTCAGAAGGATGCATGCAAGGTGGAGGTGGTGTTGAATGAGCCCATAACTCAGCGAGTGGGGAAACTTTTGCCTCAGGTATTGAACAAATCTTGTGTTACCCCTTCATAGCACTGTTTGACACCTGATATATATAGGAAACAATAGAATATATCATGCTTCAGTTGTATAAAAAGTAAAGACATATACAATTTGTCAGCTCAGTCAAAAATGCATAAGAAAAGATGAACAAACCAGCTTCCCAGCTACTAAATTACTATAATTTAGAATGTGTGTTTGTGGAATTGGTGCTTAAATTATATATTTTATCCTATGTAACATTAGGTTCAGGCCTCTTGGTCAAGTTTGGTGATACTGTAATGTTTCAATGTCTAGAACAGAAGAGCTCTCTGTATGTCTTCCTTGTTCCTTCCTTCCTCTGTGATGACCAATGCTGACAGATACATTTATCTGTTCAATGTCCCAAATGAGTGCTGTTTTACATTTTAAGTTGAAACATTCACTTCACTATACACAGATCCACACAACATTTGATCCTTTTACTTAATTATACATTAATTATTAATTATACTTCTATTATTCTAATTTCATTTATTTTGAGTTTTACTTTACAGACAGCCTATAATATGTATAAAAAGTAGTCTTGCTCAAAAGCTATGTTAGAAAATACTAATACTAATATAATAGTAATTGATTAGTAATGAAACCCTGTGTATAAGTGTGGATATCTTGTCATGCACTGCCTAAAAGATTGTATGAGTTACAATGGCAAACCATTGCCATTATGAAAGTGTATGTTTTCTCATTTCAATTACAAACTTTAATTAACCTACTATAATTACTTAGGGAATCAGATTGATAATAAGAACATAAGAATGTTAGCATACAATGCTAAAAGTTTAGCATTGTTACATGTATCTTTAACATTAGTAGCTTTAGCATTGTAGCCTAACTTAACTATGTAACTTTATTCAGAAGCAATCGCAAATAACCTAGAAAAATGCACTATAGGAGAGAATCCATAAAGATACAAGAGACTATGAAGGAAACAAGGGGGATCCTGTAGTGACAGTTGTCTCATTCCATACTTCAGGGACACTTCAGCACAAAAAGCGTTCTTGAAAAGCCACTGACTACTCCCACTGGCACACTCTCAGATCACCCAGTCAGGGAGTAATATTCACAACTCTAACTCACAGTTTCACACCGACTCAGTCTCACTGTGTGTTATCATAACCACCACTTCTCCTCCACGGTGTCCCCCTCGCTGTCACAGCTCTGCTTTGGCTCTCTTAGCAGCTCTCACCACCACGTCCGCTTACGCCAATGGCCTCATACCCTCATCACTCTGGGTCACCTCTCTCCTTCCTTCCTCAGGCCTCCTGTTTCCTCTTTGGCCTTCTGTCTTGTTCCTCTGATCTGCTGCCATCTCACTGGCCTGCTCCTTCCCCTGCTCACTGCCACAGGTGTTTTCGATTATACAATTATCACAGGAAGACCCACAATAAAACACTTGCAAATAAACAATGAAAAACATTTTTTTTATAAACCATGCAAACACGATCATCAGGATTTTACCCTTTCTTTGACCAGGTATTTGATTGCCACTACTTTGCTGATGAAGTGAAGTATGTCCATAACGGCTGTCCGCTGTTAAAGGAGGACACTGTCAAGCTGCGACTGTACAGGTACAACTCCTGGATATCATTAAAATGGGAAACACATGTATTCTCTCCCTTTCCTGTTCTTCTTGGTGTGGCAAGTTGTCAACTTGTATTCTTTGATCAGGTTTACAGAGACAGTGACATACATGGAGGTGTTTTCTCTCCATGTGGACATTTTGGAACCTGAATGCAGCATCATTAAACTTGGGCCCAAGTCCTTGGAAGTTCCTGAATTTTACGGCCTTTCTAATACTATTGATGGCAATGTAGTGTCCTTCCACTATGAGAAGAGATCAAGTCTGGAGTGTAGCGTTCATCTGAGCATCCACGACACCCATCTGCCGGCCCATGGCCAGTTGGTCACTGGAGAGCCAGAGAAAGCAACCAAAAGAGGAGATGAACCAGAGAGCTTCATCCCCCTACGTCAGCAGCTAGGTAAAATATGAAACTGTACCTGATAGCTGCTGAAAGAAATCTCTACTAGTAAATAAAGAGGGCAAATTGAAAATAAATACAGGCAGTAGCTCATTAATTATTATGCAAATGTATTATGTGTTATACTGTGTTAGTGAGCCTTATTTTGTTGAAGACAGTAAATACAGCAGTTGAAGAAATTTTACTGGACTATAAGATCCTTTGAATTATGCTCATGGGATAAATATTTATTTGTCAAAATGAAATACTCCCAGTGGAAGCTGGTGCAGTCTATGCACAATGTTGCTGTTATGTGTGTCTGGGTCAGATTCAGTTAAATGTTGCTGCTTTCCACAGTGTAATTTTCAGTTGTACCACTAGGGGGTCCTGTAAGCATCAGGTATGTATTCACTGTACAGGCAGTTTATACAAGGTATTCCTTCATCAGTGGGTATTAAATATTTCTAATGAATGATTTGTAATGAGTGATGAGGGAAAGAAGATTTTCTTTAAATAACATTTTAGCAGATTGATGCCTAGATTAGTAAATAAATGACCTTTAGGTGATGGCTGACAGTATAGATTGTTTTCATAATCAACTTACAACTTACACAAAAAAACAGTAAAAGAACATTTTTTAAATTCTGTATAAAAAATCCACTGTAGTTTTAGTTCAGCTGTCGAGCCATGTTCCTGAAGTGCTTGTACAATACAGCAATAGTGACATGGTACTCATTTAGGTTTTAATGATAAGACCACCATCTTGACAAGACTGTTGTCTTATAAGTATTTCAAACAGTTTATCATCTAGAAGTCAAAAGCATCAAAAGACAGGTTTCTATTGTGGTCCCTCATCTTTTTCACATAAGCAGTTGTGTCATCTGAAAAATGTACATTCAATTACTGATTATGTGAAATAATGTTAATTCTGTTTAATGCAAGTGGAAGTGGACTAATAACAGACCCCTGTGGCACCTCATTGCTAATGAAGAGTGAGTGTGACATTGTGGCTCTGACATTTTTCAGATAATAAAGCCAGAGCAATGTGTAAATCTGAAGACTGCCTTAAGGGACTGAAGTTGGTAAAGTTCACCAAAGTTTCCTGTGATGACTTCTTGGTGTTGGGGCTGAAGTATCAGCACATAGACCCTCCATCTCCAGATATAGACTACATTGCAATCCGCCTGGACCTCAGGGACACAAGAAGTGGCAGCATGTATAAGGTAACAATAACTTGGCTGCTTTACTTAATGGTTTGTATCAGCTCAGTTTATTTTGTATTAGTCTTGTGATTTTTTCTATCTTTATACCGTGGTGTAGTCTGAACAGGCCTGGATTCCAGTACGGATAGTTGGTGCAATGCCTAACCAACCCCCCAAACCATCATTCATGTCCATGTTCATCCTGGAAGTAGACCAGTTCATCCTCACTCCACTCTCTACTGCTACACTAGATGCTGAAGATGAAGAAACTCCCAAACAACTTTTGGTTTTCAACATCACTAAACCTCCTGTGGATGGTTTTATCACCCATCTGTCTGACCACACTCGTCCAATCTCCTCCTTCACGTGGCTGGATCTCAATGACATGTTAATCGGCTATCAGCCTCCGAACTCCTCACATACCCAACGTAGGAATTATGAGGTAACATTCTCTCTAATAGCTTATACAGTATATAAGCAATCGTTTTGGTACAGCCAGTAAAGCGTGAAAATGTCTGTCATCTTCTGACACAGGTGGAATTTAAGGTTTATGATTTTTTCTTTGAGAAGAGTTCATCGATCACTGTACACATGTCTGTAAGGAATGCAGACACCAATGCACCCAGAGTGTCCTGGAACATGGGTATGTTAACACTATCACATCACAAATGTGGTGGAGAACAAAAACAGAGCAAAAAGTCAGAATTAGAATATTTTCCTAAGATGAACACAAACAAAACTCAAAATGAATGTTTATGAGCAAGTAAATACTTTTTGCATCTGCTGAATATGTAAATTGAACAAGAAAAACTGTTTTGTGTTGTATAATTGCATAGTAGAGAATCCTGGGTTTAAACTAGTATTAGGTCAATATAGCACCTGAAACTGGGTTAAATTTACCCACTACTAATGGAAAAAATTACACAAGAAAAGTGGCTCTTTTGATCCAATGACCTAACAGTGATGCATAAATAAGCCAGCAGTGGGTAACAATAACCCACTGCTATATTGACTATACAGCTCAGTTGTAGAGTGTAGCCATGTGTAGTTTTCTACTAACCATTCTTTTATGCTGTAGGTCTTAGCCTATTAGAAGGTCAGTCTCGCCCAATAACATGGGAGCAGCTCCAGATTGTGGACAATGACAATCTGAATGCTGTTCGTATCATCACTGTGGATGGCCTGCAGCATGGACAGCTTACAGTCAGAGGTACAAATTAACTTAAAGCTTGTAAAGATGTACAGTTATGATAAACTCAGGTAATACATTACAAGCTAGTATCGAACCAAAACAGAGTAAACAATGTCTGTTACTGTGCTGCATCATTCACGTTTGGCTGTCAAAGTAAGTTATTAGAGTGGACCTTATGGTATAAATACTACAAATAAAGTGTAATTTGTTATTTGGTTTGCAACCAAGCTACTCTGTTGATTGACAGCTACAGTAGCAAAGTAGAGAGAGCTGCTGTGTCTAGAGCTAACTGTTCACAGGTGGCTAGTGTTCCCACATAGTATCCGAACAGCTATGTGAGCGGTCATTTGTCTCTAGTGCTTGTGAAAATTATCAGACCTTGTTGGACATTTTGGGAAACTGTAAATCATTTCACGATTAAAAACACATAAAAATGTTAATAAAAGTAAAAAACTGAATTTATAAAGAATAATGTATAAATATTTCTTCATTCCTATCTCTTTTATCTTTATGTAGGACCACAGAATGATCTTGACACATTTAGTGCTACCCTAGGTTGGGAATCTTAGTTTTGATCAGTTTTGAGTCTCTACATGATTGAAATTTGTATTACTACTGCATTTCTACCATTACTACTACAACAATATACTACATTACTGGCTCAGAGTGTGACTATTGAAATTTGATGTTTGATGTGAAATCCAGGAGGAAAGGGCTTCATGTTCACCGTCAGTGATATCAAAGCTGGCGTTGTTCGCTATCACCATGATGACAGCGACTCCACCAAAGACTTCATAATCTTCCGCATCACAGATGGTCACCATCAGACCCGGCACAAGTTCCCTATCAAAATCCTCCCAAAGGACGATAGTCCTCCTTTCCTCATCACCAACATGCTGCTGGAGGTGTCTGAGGGCCAAACCGCTCTGCTGAGAGGCTCCACCCTCCAGGCTTCTGACATGGATTCCAGTGACGACTACATCCTCTTTAACATCACCCGGCCCCCACAGGCAGGAGAGGTTATGAAAATCCCAGGACCAGGGCTCACAGGTCAGCAAAATAAACTTTATTATTTGAAATCTTATTTTACATGGACTATGTATGACATCATATCATGTCACATTTGTGTTGGTTTTAATCCAGGTTATCCTGTCAGCCACTTCCTCCAGAAGGACCTGTCCCACTCCATTGTTTATTATCGGCACCTTGGGAATGAGGTGTTCGACGATTCCTTCGAGGTGGTGCTATCTGATTTCCACGATCCCCCCAACCTGTCAGAGCCTCAGGTGGGTAACAGAAACAGGTTGCTTAAGTAATGTAGAAAACTAGAATAGACCTGACTTAAAAAATCTAAATATGAGAAAATGCATTGTAGAACGCAGCTGACAGTGGTGAAATCAAACCATCCTTACCTCTATACATAAATGCCATTATTACTACTTTTTTAATTTCTCCACCCAATAAAAGCATATTTTGAAAATCCTAAATGGTTTCCCTTCAATACAATCAGAGGCCACTGGGGATCTGCTAAACAAGCACTGGAGTTGAAGGGTCATTCAGTCATTTCTTTCTTCAGGTTGTGATAGTCCATATAGACCCTGTCCCAGACCAGTCCCCAAAAGAGGTTCCTGGTACCAGCCGGTGTCTGGTGATCAAAGAAACAGAAGTGATCCACATAACACGACAGCAGCTTCACTTCGTAGACCAGGAGTCCCCTGACAGTGAGCTGACATACACGGTTACTACTCCACCTTTCTACACTGGTCCTCACAGGTCAGTATGTTCTCTGCATCATCAATGGAAAAGCATTTGAACAGTCTAAATGATGTGCTTGTGTTTTGATAAGCAGCAGTGCTGATGCAGGAAGGTTGTTTCTGGTGGACAGCATACCCAAATTCACTAAAGACTCCACTGCACCAGTGCTGCGGCTTTTCACACAGGTGCTTCCTTTACTTTTTATCCTGGAACACAGTATAAGTATATGTGAGAACAATACAGTCTAAAATAATTGTTTTTCATTTGTTTCTGTCTAGCATGCAGTGAACTTCATGAAAGTAGCCTACATGCCCCCTATCGTGGAAGTTGGTCCTTACCCCCAGTACATTCAGTTTGTGCTCTCTGTAACCAACCACCAGGGCAAAACAGTCACTGGGATCTGCTTTAACGTCACTGTGATGCCAGTGGACAACCAGCCACCCCAGGTGGAAACCTTTTTTCTTTAGTTTTATCTCATTTATTGCATGTTGATATAAGGAAATGTGGATAAATTCTGTTTCAGGTTATCAGTAATCCTCTGACTGTAGAGGAGGGAGGGGAGTGCTGGTTGGGGCCTGAACACTTACTGCTGTCAGACATGGACTCTATGGAAGAAGCTTTGCAGATAGAGCTGCTAAGGGAACCACGGCATGGCTCTCTGCAGCTCGGTGGTCTGCCCCTAAAACCAGGCCAAGCTTTCACTGTGCAAGATCTGAAGAGCCTTAAAGTTAGGTCAGATATTTAATATTCATCTCAGCATTACAGGATTAAATCACACACAACACAAAACAAACTTATTTTACATTGTCATCTAAACTTGAATGGTGATTAGCTATTTTCAGTGACATGTCAATATATTTTATTGGATAATATTTTTGGTAGATAGTTGAAGTGGAACTGTTGACAGCGTAGTGTGTCGTTTATGTGCTGCTGTAGCGAACACTATGTATTTTTTGTGTGTCTGTTTGTGTCCTCATTGTGAGTTTTCAACTGCAATTACTCATCATAAATAGAGTTTAGTCGCCAACTTCTGTTTTTCTGTTCTGTTAAAATTATGCATTAGCCTTAATGGCAACAACCATATAATAACATAGGATTAAGAACTAAACCTGGATGAACTATGTAGTTGGAAATTTAAACATAAGCTATCAAAAGTAGAGAATGACGTCAGTCAATCAGTTGTTTTAGTTTAGTGCCTGGTTAGCTCATGACTCTTTAATTCGTCATCTGTTCTTGCAGATATAAGCACGATGGCTCAGAAACTGTATTTGACAACATAGAATTCACTGCAACAGATGGCACTAATTCAGCCAGTTTCATTCTGCAAGTAGAGGTACAATATCTTCTCATATCCAATTAAATAAAATATAATAAAAACAAATTTAATTTTAATTTACATTCTTTGTCCTTGACTTGCTCCTTATTTCCAGGTGATTCCCATCAATGATGAGATTCCAGTGTTGGCAGCTGGTTTGAAACCTGTTCTCAGCTGTGCTGAGGGAGAGGAAATAGTCATCACAGCAGAGTATATCTACGCCACGGATGCAGACAGCGACAACAGCAGCCTGACCTTTCTAATTGCTCGGCAGCCGTATCATGGAGTGGTGCTCCGTAGTGGCACTGTGGTCGATCGATTCATCCAGGCAGACATCACTGCAGGGATCATAGCTTACAAACACACAGGTAGACAATGCAGGCTGGTAAAGTAGGACCAATCTATCAAGTACAGAGAGCTGGCATTAAGTGCTTGAAGAGGTAAATATGTACATTAGAATACAGTACAGGTTGTTTCTGAAGCTGTCTGTGTTTATGACTTTAGGCCTGGAGATTGGACTCACTCCTCGCCAGGACACAATCACCTTTGTTATCTCTGATGGACAGACAGAAAACGCTGCTCTATGCTGTGGGACCAGAGGCACGACTCAGCTGCAAGACAGTCTGCCAGTGTATGACCTCCACATCACAGTGTTTCCTGTAGACAGCCAGCCACCTTCACTAAGGACAGGTGGTCCATTTCTGTCTCTTCTATTGACTGTCCAGTGTAAAGTAACTAACATCAAAGGATGCCATAAAAACTGACTCTACACATGCACACAAGAAAGCACACTTAATATACACAACTCATAACTTCAAAAAAATTTAACCAAGCTAAGGTGAATAGGTGAATGGAGAAAGATGTAAAAGGTACATGTTTTTTATTTGGGTCTATAACAGCATGCAATAGCATAGTTACATAGTTATAATATTGTTTTTTTGTAGGAGACATCTTTACAGTGGATGAAGGGGGGACTGCCCCAATAACGACATCTCATTTAAAGGCCTCTGATGTGGACACTGTCATAGACCAGCTGGTGGTCAGTCTGATTTCTCCCCCTCAGTTTGGCTACATTGAAAATGTCCTGCCCAGTCCTGGCTTTGAGAAAAGCAACACAGGCATAAGCATAGGTAAGTATCTGATGTTTTCACATCACATAGGTGTAACAAAAAAAAAACAACTTTATTGTCTGTCTCTTTCCTCCCAGCTTCATTTTCATACAAAGACCTAATCGACGGCCATGTGAACTACGTGCAGTCCAGACACCAGAGGATGGAGCCCACTGCCGACCAGTTCATGCTCTGCGTGTCAGATGGCAAACACACCTCTGCCCACATCCCCTTCTACATCATTATCAGCCCTACAAATGACGAGATCCCAGAATTTGTGGTTCGGAATATCACAGTACGTTTTTATAGCCTGAAAATCATAATAACGAAGAAACATTTTCATGACATTTTTCACAAAATATGGCTTTATATTCACTGTTGTGCTCTTGTGATGAGGTAAGAGAAGGAGGAATGAAGCAGCTGGACACGTCTGTGTTGCACGCCATGGATCTGGATGTCCCCAGTAATGTCCTGCTGTTCAGTGTAGCTAAACCTCCTCAACATGGCAGCATCATTAACCACAAGAGTAAAGAGCCAGTCAGCAGGAGACGAGAAGCCGGTCCCCCATCTGCAGTAGTCGACTTCACCATGACCGATCTTACTAGTGGTACCTGTACATAGCTGACATTACATTATTTTGTCTTCTTATAAGTTTGTCTGAGTGCGGTCGTGGTCTGATTTATGTTCAGTGTCAGTCTTGGAGTATCAGTGCTAATGCTGTGCTTGTGTCCTGTGGGAAATTAGTTTTTAAACTTACACTTTCAGTACAGTCATGATTGGAAGGTTCCATATGCTGAAGGCTATGAATGTCACCTCCAGAAGCATTTAAAGTACACAAACACAATGCTCAAGTAAAAGTATTCTTCACTACACTCTACACTTTTCTAAAAGTATTAAAGTACATGATCAAACCCTTACTTAATGTCCAAAAGTAAACTTTGTATTTTAAACAATTTAAAAGTAACATAAAATGGAAATACTCTAAATACTAAAAATTATACTTAGTATAATACTTGAGTAAACATACTTAGTTACTTACCCCCTCTGCTCGAATCTCCACTCATAAAGTTCTTCACAGGAAATCCAATCACAGTCAAATGATTAGATTCATTCGTAAATACTTTAAAGTCATAACAAGTAGACATCTTCTAATGTCACTATAGTTCCATGGTGATTCAACAGGGAAACACAAAGAGTCAGTTTCATTATACACAAACATACTTTAATTTTAGAGAAGCACTTGATCTCAGACTAAGATAATAGGTTTAGTATACATGCATGGCACAAAAATTTTGTCCTTAATTATTTACGCTGAAAAAGCTTTGGGGAAACAATGGCCAATCAATGGCCATTCATTCATGGCCAGTTTTTACAGGAAGAATCGTAGCCGCTAGACTATTGTTTGAAGACAGACTAGGAATTTTGTGAACTTGTCCTTTAAGTGAAATAAACCTGTATCTGTTTGCAGGGACGCCTCTGATGTACATGCACGATGACTCAGAGAATATGGAGGACAGTTTTACCATCCAGTTAACGGATGGCAGGCACCAACTCCACAGACAGGTGATGGTTAAAGTGCTACCAATCAATGATGAGGAGCCCCGTATCATAAGGTCAGACTAACACCCACAGTACAGTTTTGATTTAAAGTCAGTCATCACATGAGTGATTGCAGAAAACTAAAGTGAAACACTCTTGTGACTTTTAGGAACAGTGGGCTGGAGGTGGAGCCAGGAGAGGCTAGGTTGATATCCAGCGTCACACTGTTTGCACAGGACAGCGACACTCCGTCTTCAGAGCTCGTATACATATTTGAGAGTGTTCCTACTCAAGGCCTGCTTCAATTTAAGGTTGGTGCAGTGACACAAAGTTTTACAGAAATTCCCCAAATATTCTGATGGAATTGTGTCACTTCATTGTTGCAGTAAATGTCCATAATGGCAAGTAATCTCTCAGTGCAAAGTAAATTTTAGATTTTGATATATCTGGTAATTTGGTCACAGTCAACTGTTTTGTGTTGAAAAAAGTTTGAAATTGTAATATAATTATCAATAAGACAAGTTTCACCCAATTACTGTGCAAAAATATGTTGAGAAAATAATTTAGCTATTTAACTAAAAATTAGCCATAATTTGGTTAATTGTTGAAAAAAGAGGTTTATTAATATTACTAATTAGTTTCACGCTAAATTACAATATAATTGTGCCAAATGGTATAGAAAAAACTTTTGTTCCAATATTTGTGGAACTAATATTTTCATATTCTCAGGAACTGGTGGAGACCAAAACAGAGTTTAAAGAAAATATTGAATATTGAACTTAGATTCATCACATGGACACAAATATGAGTAACTAATTATAATGTTGTTTTGGTTATTAATTAACTAATAAATAAATTAGAGTAATCTTTTGGAGGGGATTAAGGGGATTCAGTTGAATTGTTAAACCCAATATACTTAATCCTCCTGTAGCATACTAGAGTAAGAACATGGAAAATAGGTTTTGTCAATTTGAAATGAAAAGTTGCTGTACTGGTCTAAAAACCACAAAACAAACAAACAAACAAAAAAACAACTATAAATGATTATATGAAAGCTTTTTCAATTCAAATGTAAGTTATTGTATTGGTTTTTTTTTTACTTTCTTTTATTTAACACTGTCTATTAAAAGAAACAATTTTCAGATTCAGATTAAATTTCTGGTACAGATATTATTTTTAAAAAACTCATGATTGTATTGATTTTAATAGATCACACCTAACCACTGATGTACTACTTGCAAATACTTGTAATGACCCTGTTATTCCTGTATAAGCTACTGTATATGGAACAATCCTGTTAATGGAGGATACACAGGGAAGTTCTGTGCTCTTAACTGTGCTCCTAATGTTGTCTCAGAAAGGTCAGCAGTGGGTGACTCTGACAGCTGGGAGAAACTGCACCCAGGAAATGGTGGACATGAACCTTCTGCGCTACATGCACACAGGTCTGCACAGTACTAAAACACAGGACATGTTTGTTTTCTACCTGCTGGATGGAAAGAACAAATCCCCCCCACAGCACTTCCACATCTCTATCAAAGATCTTGAGAAAGGTAGTGACATCCAGTCTTCATTTCCTCATTATAGATTTGGATTAAATTCTAATGTTATTGATTTTTAAATGTCTCCATGATCTTCAGGAAACATTGCCATCCTTGTGAAGCCAGTGAACGTCAGCAGGGGTGATCGAGTGGTTCTCACCACTGATGTGCTGTTAGCCACAGACGGCACAGACAAGCCTGAAGAGCTTCTGTATGTCATCACCAACCCTCCGTCTCATGGACACGTAGAGTACATCAAGCACCCTGGACTGACCATCTCCACCTTCAGCCAGTTGGACATAGCAGCAAACCTTGTGGCTTATGTGCACGACAACCGAGCCAGCACGCGGACAGAAACCTTTCAGTGAGTTGAGAAGCTGTTGTGCTTGTTTTTTTAAAATGCTAGTTCACACAGCCCAACACTCAATCTGTGGTATGTTTGGCAGGTTTGTTGTGAGTAACGGAAAAACCAGCCGAAACGGAAGCTTTGAGATCGTAGTGGAAATGGTGGATCGCGTCCTGCCGTCCCTGTCTTCCAACAAAGGCCTTTCAGTTCCCCAGGGTTCCTCCATGATCCTGGGCCCTGACTGCCTGTCCCTATCTGACCCAGACACTCCGTCCAGTGCTCTGACCTTTGTCCTTGTGCAGCCTCCACAGTATGGCAGGCTGCTTTTAGCTGGTATTACACTGACCACTGGTTCCAACTTTACACAGAGAGACATACAGAAGCTGGAGGTATCGTATAAGCACGATGGGGGAGCATCACAGATCGATCGATTTGCCTTTACTGCCTCTGACAGCACCAATCGAGGTTTCCTACTGGACGGTCGCCTACATACAGAACCTATGTTCTTCACTATTCAGGTGGGTGATAAAGAGTGTTCTACATGAGCCCTTGTTACCTCTAACCTACAATAGCCTACAAAATATGGCCGGTCGAATCACCCTCTGTGACTGCTGCCATTGTGGTAATTTACCTGAAAACTTTTTGTGCTGGTTCTTCAATTTGCCGGTAACCTGCAGACTAACCTGCGTTCTAGAAGACACAGAAATGTTCTTTTTCTTTTACCACCCGTCATTTGTCTGTTAATTTTATCCAGAAGCCTAGACACATGGATGTATAGTTGACTGAAGTAATAAACGTACAATAGCTAATTCAGTGTTCAACGTATAGACATGTCAACTCATTTCACCATTTCACAAGTCCAATCTTTATTCTCGTCAAGCAGGCACACATGTGATCACAAACAGTGTATAATTTCAGATCAGGCCTTTGGATAAGTCACCTCCAAAGGTTGTGAAGCAGCTCCCTCTTCGGAAAGTTGAGCTTTTAGCCAACGGACGCTACGGTATATTTCTGTCATCTCGAGAGCTGAAGGCCCAAGACAGCGACAGCAGAGAGGAAGAGCTGATATTCTGCATCGTACGCCCACTCTACTTTGGTTACCTTGAAAACATTACTACAGGTGTGAAAATGAATCTATGTGTTTCCAACTATGTCTAGTTGAACCTAAAACTAAAATGAGAACTAAGCATTGTGTTTGATGCTGCAGGTGGTTTTGTGCCACAGCGCTTCTACCAGAGGGAGCTGAATAAGAGGACTATTGTCTACATCATCAATCCAGACAGAGAGTCCCTGTCGGACAGTTTGCAGTTCACAGTGTCTGATTCATTAGGGAACACCTCACCCCCTCATACGTAAGAAATAATCGCCTAATTTCTACATAAATGACACATGACACATGAGTTAGTATTTTAATCTTAACCGTGCTTCACCTTGTCTCTGTAGCCTGGAATTCAGCTGGTCCAGTGTGGAGCTGTCTCAGCCTCGGCTCTCTGTGTGTGAGGGGCAGGGGCCTGTCTCGCTGGACATCATTCGAAAGGGAAACTTGGCAGAATCTTCATACATCACTGTCAAGGTCTGCAGCCATTGTTTAATGGAAACTGATGAGCTGTTGTGCATTTTCAGTTTATTAATATCTTATCCAACTAATTTGAATGTGTTTCTGAATCCTATTTTTGGATTTAGGTGAAGGCAGTGACTGCGACAGCTGGAAGAGATTTCCTCATAAGCCCTTCTTCCCTCATTCAGTTTGATCCAGGTATGTGCACACCGACGCAGAAAGCTTGTTTTTTTGTTTTTTTTACAACTTTTTGTCAAGATAGTTAATTTTTTTGACAAGCTCTACAGCTTTTATTCTAGGTAATTTTATATAGAATTTTAGTCTTATACTAATAATAATAATAACCCATCATCAACATTACCTGGACAATATCATTGCTTTGTTACTGTCTCATTTACTAAAATGTCACTAACCATAGTTAGTGATTTTAGTTATTTATTGAGGTAAAAGGTACAATAAGTCAGACCTGGACTAACTCTGATGTTTCTGTCTTGGTAGGGGTGTCAAAGAGAAGCTGGCAGGCAGAAATAATTGAGGACGACCTTGAGGAGGCTGAGGAGATGTTTGAAGTGCTGCTGGTCTCACCTGAAGGCACAGTGATGGGCAACATAAATAAGGCTGAAGTCACTATCAGGGATCAGGGAGGTAAAAAGTAGCATCACATTATCCCTTTTTTCATTTAATAAACTCTCTACAGCACAATAATTTTACATGATGAATCTCACTGAAAAACAATGATATTTGCACATACATAGATATACTGTATAGATACTAATGTGACAGGTAAAACTTAAACAGGACCGTGCAGACTGAACCCAGCTCCCGTCCTTGGAGGAAAAGAGATTGTGTCGGACACGTACCCTCAGCATGGATCCATTCAGCTAGAGAAACTTCCCCTAGGCACAGAATCAGTCATCTTGACCCGTGGAGACGGCATCTCCAGTCCTGAAGCAAGTCTCCCTGAAAAGAAAGTCAGAGTTATGGGCAATCCAAAGTCTGTATGTAGCTACTTTTCATCAAGATCATCAATGAATAATACATTGTTTTTTGTTGTGACTTTTTAACTTTATTTTTACTATATTTTTAACTTTTTATTTACTCTTTCTACCACTTTCAGATTGCTCCTTCATCAGTTTTCCACAATGGGACTGACACTGTTTACACAGTAAGCAGCAGGAGCATCTTGCACTAATCTGACCCAAACTTTCAAAACTTTTACCGGTCATGTCTTTTGTCTCTTTAAAAGTATCATGGCATCATGCAAATGCAAGTAGTAGATGACACATCCCCATCCACGAAGGGCAGAAAAGCAAATATCCGTGTGGTTAGCAGGGGAGCACAACAGCACACATCAGCACTGCCTAATAAGTCAAAACTGAATCCTCAGAGCCAGATTTCTAGACTGGATAATGCACATGTGAGTACAATTATGACTAGACTAGTATGTGAGCCAATTTGAGTAGGAAAAAGGTGGATTTTTTATATGATTAATATTAACAAAGTCTACACTGGATTTATGATCTATTAGGTGTTATAAAATCTGCATTTCTTTCATTTCTACTGTAAATATTGTGCATGTTGCTAGGTTACTGCTGACAACAACATCCCTAAACCCTGTGTGCCAGAATTAATGGGACTCCTGCATTTCAACCAAACCATCAATCAACTCTTCCACTGCAATGGTGTCTACTGGAAACCCTGGACACCAAGTGATCAGGTATTCCAGCTTCATAACAGGTAGAACTTTACCTGTACTGAAAACATACACATGCTTATTTGCATCACCGGGAGAAAGAAAGGGGCTGATCTTGGCAGTATTCTTCAAGTGATACCATGTTTTTTTTACTCATGTTCCTGAAAAGTTAGAACAGAATCAATGACCACACACAGATTTCTTGTCTGAGGTGTAAATTGCTCAGACGTTTAAATGAATTTATCTTTACTATTGTGGATAATGACTTTAAATGTTAACAAACAAAGACTAAAAAGTAGTGGCTCTAGGATAGAAAGAAATAGAAATGCTGGTAATTACCAATCAACCACTGAATTTATAATAAAACATTTACATTTTAAATGATCTTTGTTTATTCACATATGTCTGCACACTGTATGTCTTGATCAACCACAGATGGTGAGTGCACAGATGTGTCCTCGGGGCTCGACTTTTCATGGTGGTAACTGTTACGTCGTCAGCGCTGAACACAAAGTAACGTGGAGCACGGCCAACAGAGTGTGCAGGGAGAGGTATAGTTCAGTTGTTAACACAAACATGTGTGTTACAGGCTAAAGAACACACAGATTCCATTCATTTTGTTTATTTATTCCAGGTATAGAGGAACTCTAGCAAGTGTCCTCTCTAAAGATGACATGGAGTGGCTGTGGAACTTTAGCGGAAGAAAACCATTCTGGATAGGTGGGTATTTTTTCTGATTTGTGATAATGGTGTTCTTATTAAAGGGGTTCTCCTCTGGTTTATCATGTCACTTCCTAATTTATTCCTAAAAGGTACTCCTAGTTTCCATTATTGCAATTTGTTAAGCATAAAGAAAAGGTGATGAATAAGTTCTCTTTTTTTTTTTGAAAATAACAAACACAAATGTTACATATTTTAAAATCTGTTGCTGCAATACAAACAATTAGAACAACTGTCAGGACTATTAGTTTGCTGTTGTGCTGTACATTTCACATCCTAGTTTTTGTCCCAGTTAAATTGGCCAGTGGCACTAAAATGAAAAGTTCACAGCTTTGTACAGTGATTTTAGTACAAATCTGCAGAGAATTGTACTTACTCTATTGAACACATGCACTAAAACAAGCAATTTGCTTGAATGAATGAGAAACTCTACTCTGTTGAGAACAACAAACTAATTGTTCTGACAGTTGTACTAATTGTTGTTTTGAATAAAAACAACTGTAAACATCAACAGATCACTACAAGTGATCAGAGGTGGGATGTAGATCCTGGTCAGGCCAGAGGAACTCATCCACATGAGCTGTGATGTTGACCTGGCCAAGCAGGGTAAAAGTCAAGAATTGTCTACATAGTTCACTGCAAAGAAAAATTGTAATGTTGATAGTCATATCTGGCCCATAAGTCACTGTGGTGTCTATACTGATCCAATGAATAAAGTCAGTACCTCTTAATCACTCCTCTAACCTGAGATCTAGACTGATTCATATTTAATTCAATGTGATGTACAACTTACTTACTCTAACAATGATTCCTCCTGCTGTTTAAGGCCTGAATGACAGGGAAGGCAGAGGACACTGGGAGTGGGCAGGTGGCGAGCCAGTCAGCTACACCAACTGGAGAAAGACTCCACCTCGATCAAAAATGAAGCAAAGCAAAAAATGCGTCCTGGTGTGGAGAAGGGCAAAGTGGCAGATCAGGGACTGCAGGAAGAGCAAAGGCCATCGCTTTGTGTGTTCAGTCAAAACCTGAACAGAGCATCACATTAAGTAGCATTCGTTCAGATGAACTGAAGAAGAAAAACTCAGGACACATTGTCAAATAACCATCTCCTGGAACTGCATGAATCATTTAGAATGAACTTTGAGCCAATGTGTCTAAAAGGTGCCCTGCTACACTAAGTGACCTTGTTTACACAGCATTTATTCTAATGAACTATCGAAAGCATTTTTATTTTTATTTATACTGTGCTTATATTGTACATATTCCTCAGTTCATTAGTGGTTGATTACATAAAAGCAACACAAGTGACACACTAGCAGAACAGTACTGTGGTTTCCATGGTAAATGGCTCGTATATTCTGCTGTGGGTCCTGTACTTAATATTAGTACTGGTGCTGGTGAGGGGAAACAAGTGGGAGCCCAACAACAAGCTTTTGCTCATGATCCCCTAACAGGCAAAAGAAAAAAATCCATTTGGTGAAATTATTAATTCACTTATTGTTTTTAACAAACATGTGCTTGATCGTGTTTTTGAGGATTATAATGAAGCTATTCATTTTAGTCGAGTACATCTTTAATTCCATTCATAGACTTGTTTATTTGGCCGTGTAAAACAAAAAGAGGGCTGCAAATAAATTTCAAGTTGAAATGATCTCTTTTATTCGTTTGTTTGTTTTTCTTTATAGGAAATGCCATTTCAAATTTTATAATTTGTAGCAATTATCTTTACAACATTTGCCAGGGAATGGCTTGATTTCCGGCAGCACACACTAATCTGGGATGTTCCCACGTGATCACGCAGTGATGTCTTTGTGAACACAAAAATAAGCTCATATCACACAGGGTATACTGTTTCCAAATCCACTAAGATATTGTATAATCAGAAAAAGCGTCTACATTATTTAAGCCACATTTATGAGCCTATGTTGATGCTGTTGTTCCCTTCTTTTGAAAATCCTACACTGTCAATGTTATTTAGACCTGAGCCAGTGGGTCTGACGAACCACAAGGTTAAGCACCAATGTGATTATCACCATCATGTGATCTACAGCCGGGGTATGAAAGAGGGCATTGATATGAGCTGCGAGCAGTTCTCAGAGGTTTGCACTGAGGAGATACAACAGATCCTCTCCGGCCTGGTGAGTTCCACTATAAACTGAATATATGTCTATGTTAGATCGTCACTGGGAGCAAGTGGCAGGTTCCAGATAAGTGATGTTGTGTTGTTATGGTTGATCAGTTTAAGCTTTGAGTAAATCCCATCTCAGTATTGAATGGAAGATGTTGTTTGCTAGTTGATAACACATTAAGAGCATAAGCAGATGCTTTTTTTGCATCTATTTTGAGTGATAGATTTGATCCTCCTGGTCACGGATGACAGCAGATGAATATGTGGACAGATGTCCCTCACAGATGATTGTTTTTGGCTTCTCTTTGCTGGAGGGGGTTTCTGCTTTAAAATGAAGGTGTTTTGTCATACTTTGTGAAAACACTTTCACAGTCTTATCTACTGTGTTCTGATCAGAGCATCTACTTTAATTTACCTTTTTGTGGCACCACATATAATCTGCAGCAGACTGGATTGGGACTGGAAGGATCTGTTATTATTATTATCATACTATCAGCTACTACTGATTGAATTTGTTTTCAAGCAAAATAAAAACTAAATAATGATAATACTATTTCATTAAACTGCTAGTATTATAGTGAAAGAGCCAACATCTGCTTTCAGTGTATTTACTTAGTTTACTCATATTTAGTGTGTATTTCTTTTAGACGTTTACTATGTTGATTATTTCAGGTATGATCATGGCATAACCATCTGACCTCCCTCTGAACCTTCATCAGACCAAGTTGAAAGTGCTGGAATTTTGTCATGGATCCTCACACAGACCAGCCCGGTCAACCCAGCCATACTACAAGTTTTCATTGGTTATCTTTTGCGTACCAGGGCCTGACAGAAATCCCTTATGAAACCATACTAACACAGACAGACACCCTGGAGGTGCTGGACCTGAGCTACAATGTGCTGGAAGAGTATCCTTTTCTTAATAACCAGAAACCAGAGGACAAGCTACATCTACCATACAGCCTGCACCTTTTCCTAAACTTAGCATTAGTCAGTAATTTCTGACCATAGCTCCTAAAGATTACATCTCTGATACATGCAGCTTTAAATGTTCCTACTTGTCTGTGTAGCTTCCAGATTAAGCCAGCAACAGGTCACAGTCTCATAAATCCCACTTTAACCTTCTTTTGAAGGGCACACAGAGTTCTCCTTCATTCAGTTCTTATCGGAACCCGGCTCTGCTGGGTCAGCTGGAGAAGCTCAGCACCCTGATTCTGGACTCTAACAACTATACGTCTCATGTCAAGTTCCCTTACATGCCCAGTGTCACCACACTGTGCATCAACAAGAACAAGATCAACAATCTTCCTGTGTTCGTAGAAGAAATCCGGCGAAAATTCCCAAACATCAAGTGAGTGTTTGACCGTATTATCATTTCTGCAGGTGTTACTGCATTCACATATCCACATATAACCTAAGTTTACATTCCTCCCCTTTTATACTTCCCTACAAATAAAGGATCCTCAGTATGATGAACAATGAGGCAGCGCCTAGCTATTTCAATGGAGGAAGTCTGACCCAGTACAAAGACTATAGGTGAGCATCAAGGTCCTGGTTATTTGAAAAAATACGTGGTCACTTATCATAAAATCAGCATACTCTAAATACATCAAAAATGTTCATGCTGTGAATTCTATAGGTGTATTTGTGTGAACGCATTACACTGTAAAAACATTTAGTTATTATTCACCAGATTCTGGCTTTGTGGAGAAGATTCTGAAACATCTTTTAAATTTTCATGTTGGGTAATGAAATATACAAATGTGGAAATCTGTATTGAGAAAATCATGAGGTTACAGAAAAGAAGACTGGTCCTATGTTAGGACATCAAGTTAAGAAAATACAGATGTTATGCTACAGAGAAAACAATAATAATAATAACAACAACAACAATAATAATAATAATATTTCAATTGTAGAATTTTCTAATTGAACAATGGCATCACAGTGTGGCTCATTAGTTCCTTAGTAGAGCACTGGGATAAATATCCTGCTTTATTGTAAAGGAAACATTCTTTGTATATACAAATCTTAGCAGTGCTGTGTCTGACATGAAGAGGCCCGAGGCTGGTGGTTCGACCCCCAGTTTACCTGACTCCTGGCTACATGTCGAAGTGTCCCTGTACAAGACACTGAACCCCTGTGCCCTAGGTGTCTCATTGGGACAGCCTGTCCACAAAGAATTTCCCCAGTGGGATTAAGAAAGTAGAAAAAGGCTTTGAATTGAATTGTCTATTTCTGTTTAAATGTACAATAAACAAGGTTTGCAGGAATCAGTGACATGTTATCTCCTGTGGCTAATCCAGCAGCAGGTGCAGCAGTGTACCTGCCACAAGAATGATACTGTGCAATCGTCTTCTTCTTTATGCACAGTGTAACAAAGGCCCTGCTTGGCTTTATTTGTTACACATACATTTAGAGAATCTGATAGCTGCATGCTGTTGTATAACCGCAGTATATCACACACTGCATTTGCAGTGGGGAGAGGAAAAGCACAGCAGGCTATGTGCAAAGACAGCTGCATCTATTTAATGTTAGAACAGTTGACCTTTAGCTGTGGACCTGTGTCAGACCCACAACCTCAATAATAAACATGAGAAACACGAGAACAAAGGTAAATTAACCACAGTCAAATGTCAAACGCAATGGAAACAAAAGGCAGTTTACCATAATTTGTTATGTGCTGTGTTTTATACATGCTGAATCAGTCTGTTCATCCTGGAACAGAGATCCCTCCTCTCCTGCTCCTCCGGAGGTTTCATCCATTCATTTTATTTTATTTTTTCAGTTCGTGTTTGGGTTTGAGTTGAGGATGGGGGTTGTTTTTACATTTTACTAAATTTGTATTACTGCATGTAATTTACAAATAGGATGTTTATCATTGGATTTTTATTTAAACACAATCATAACTTCTTCAGTACCATATAAAAAAATACGCTTGAGTTTCTCTCAAACAGTGCACGCTGGGAAATATGCTAATTTGGTTTCTTTAAAAACTAATTTTTTGAGAAGTGAATTATTTTAACTCATTCTTTCAAACTAAGGTCAGAACAACATATATGTATAAGATAAAACATTTTAAGTTGAATTCATCTGAAATTAAACTTTTACACATTTATATTAACCTTCTGTATGACGTTTTTACAGTGTAGCATATGTGTAATATTTCTTTCTTCCTTTTTAGACAGTACGTTATCAGTCAGATCCCAGGTTTGAAGATTCTGGATGACACAGAGGTTCTGGAGAAGGAGAGAGCGCAGGCGAGAAAAACCTACAGGCTGCATCAGAGCAGTCACAGCAGCAGGAAAAGGAAGGAAGACTCATCCAAGAAACACACACATGCACAGAAAAAGTCAAATACTGTCATAAGACAGTAGCTTATATAAGGTTTTTGAACTCTTCTTTCAAAGTCACACCTGTTAGTGTTGTCTAGTTGTCTGCATTGCAACTTTTGTCCCACCACAAGGGGGGATCAGAGTCAAGCTGCAGGGAAGGATGATGGAGATCCTGCACCACTTTACAGATTTCATTTATAGGATTTCAGATCTGTTGTTTTTACAGTTAACCTGTGCAAAACATGGAATCTAGTTGGACTAGATACCACTTCCTCATGAGCTTTTTCTTCAAAGGGGGATGTTATGTGCAAACATTAGAACTAAAATTATTTCAGAACAGCTCAAAGTGTTTTTAACTCTTATTACACCGATCAACATTTTTTGCATACAAAATACATATTCATGTTCTCTACATGCAATGCATGACCATCAGTGTATTTTATATCTGATGTCTGCTGAATGTATTATTTGATATCCCATTCCAGTATATTTCAATATATATTGTATGTTGATTGTAGACGTTTGCAATAGCTTATATTTTGACACGTTCATTTTAAACCTTACTAGTCAACAGTAATGGATCAGAAAGAGCTAGTGTCCAGTAATAAGGCTCCATTACTGACGTTTCTGAATAAGAAGCCCTGGTAGTAAATACCCTCTGTGCTCAGGAATACACTGCCTGAACTAGAGTGTGGAAGCTGTTGTTATAAAGCTAGTGCCTTAAAGTGAAGATGTCTATAAATGTTAGACCAGTTACATTTGTTGTAATTATAATAATAATAATTATGTATAACTTATTTTTAGCTAGCTAATGTTACATCACTAGCAAACAACATCAAAAAGCTAGCAGCTTAGCTACTTTGTGTTGTAACTTGTACAGTAGACAATGTTAAAGGTGGAATTCAATATTTTGAGAAATGTACATATTAGGTTTCTCTTTGAGGTTGTGGGAATATTGATCGTTTACCAGCAAAAGCTACAACATTAATATTATGTCTCCGTGTTGACCTAGCAATGTGTGAGTCACTGTTAGCCCAGCTTAGCATAAAGGCTAGCAGCAGGAGGAAACCACTAGCCTTGTTCCGTACAAACACAGAAATGTATAAAGGATAGTATATATAGGATATATAAAGGGCAGAGTGAGAAACTTGTTGGTACTAACACAATGTTTAGGTTTGGACAGAGCCAAGCTAGCTAACAGTTTCCTGCTGCATCCAGTTTTAAGCTAATGTAATACATACTAACCACATTTAGCACAGCAGGCTAAGTAACACTCAAATATGAGAATGACATCCATCTTTGACTTAAGGACTAGATGTATTGTACTAATGTAGTTAATTATAAATTTGTGAGCACATATTCAAGTAAAACACTGCTTTGTGTAACATTATGCCAAATATATTGAATCTAAAATCTGACAAGTTAAAATTAAGTTTAGTGAATGCCTCTGGTACCAGGACTGAAAAGTTTATTCAAATATATTGCCACATGGACACAGATTTATGCACACAAAAGTACTTCTAGTGGGTTTTAGTTTTCCCTATACCAATAAATATTATGATAAAGTATGCTGATGGTTACTGATGCATCTGCTCTTTACCTAGCTACACTAGTCAGTTAACTGTTAGTTACATGAAGGTCTAAGTTCAGGCATTAACCAACCCACTATATCTGACTGTTTTCTTTCACTGTCACTTCAGTGAGCCAGATTAAAAACATAACGGTTAAAGCAGCAATAACTAAAATGTCACTAAATTTTCACCGCCAAGTATTGTCAAGCTCCGAAACACTGGATTCTCCACTTCCCATCATGCAACCCAGAGGTGTTATTCATAGGGAAGTGAAGTAAAACCAGAACCACTACCTAACTACTGCTCTCAGTTCTGGCTTCAACACAAAGCCAGAGCAGATCACTGCTGCTCTGCTCAGTGCAGCTAGTATCATATGATCAGCGTTTTGGCCACAGTTAGCCACACACTGTCATGGGAACAGATGGCTGAGGTGTTTTCCACTTACTGTACAAGTCAAAGTGTATTCTCTTGCCTGTATTTTCCCTGCAGAACCATGTTAAGGATGCACTGTAATACAAGACACTACACTTCCTGTCTTAGTGAACTTAGTGAACCCAGTGAAAGCACAAGTTGACTGGTTGATTAAAAAAAACTGAACTTAGTTACCCACAATCCTTAATGTCAGCAAAAACACGTTTACATATATGTTTGGATAGAAATGGAGGAAAATCCAGGTTATTATTGGCATTTTAACAGTAATTTTTTCATCAGTGAGATGAACTTAATGTTACAGTTACAGACTTGATAGATGTGGAAGTGTTTAGTATTTTCAGGAAGTTAATTTAACAAACTGCTTAATTATGGGGAACTGCATGCAGAACAGTTGTTACAGTGCAGTGGCAGAGTGGAAGACAGAATTTCTCTCACTGTGAAATGTTAGCTAGTTCCACCTATTGTTATCCTGTTGTTATCCTGTTGTTGACTCATGCCAGCATCTTGCCTAACGCTTTGTCTTTTAGTGACTCCTCTGTTTCCTGTTCTTTCCTTTGCCACAGGGTTCATATCAACGTTCCTTCACCACTATTTGTTATCTTATCTCAGTTCCTTTCTCTGCTGGTGCTTGACTCCTTCCTCAGATACTGGCTTTTTCTGTCCCCTGTGTCTTTAAAAGCCCGTCTCTGTATGTATGTCTCCTTACGGCTGCATTTTAAGTGGATGCTTCATTATTGTATGTTTGTGCCAAAATAATACATTTAATTAATTATCAATAAAACAAATTTTTGATCATAAATCAATATTTCTTGCTGATTTACAGAGTTGCCTCGTGCAGCAAATGATTTGAAAGGAATAAAAACATCATAGAATGTTTTTTAATTTATTTTGAAATGTTATATATTTCAGCCCAGTGTAAAACTCAGCATCGCACAATACATTAAAACTTTGCAGTTTTTAGTTTTCATATCGTGTGGTTTCTGACAAATATAGCAAGCTGTGAAACTGACAAACTGACATTTAATTGTGGTTCAACAGAAGCACTTTATAAAAACCAATGAAACTGGCCTGGATAACAATGATGGTACAACTAGAAAACAGTGAAAATAATTTGACCATATGGACGTGTTAAACTAAAGTGTGTCCTGTTATCAGCATCACAGGTGTCTTCAAACATGTAATCAGTCATTCTGCCTATTTAGAGGCTGGAAAGTAGTCACTGTGCTTTTTGGTATCAGGGTGTGTACCACACTGAACATGGACCACAGAAAGCTAAGGAGAGAGTTGTCTCAGATTAGAAAGAGATTAGAAAGAAAGTTATAGACCAACATGTTTAAGGTAAAGGCTATAAGACCATCTCCAAGCAGCTTAATGTTCCTGTGGCTACAGTTGCACATATTATTCAGAAGTTTAAGTCTACAGGACTGTAGCTAACCTCCCTGGACGTGGCCGCACAAGGTAAATTGATGTCACATTGAAGAGGAGAAGAATAATGCAAATTGTAACCAGAACAACTTCCAAAGAGATTAGAGGTAAACTCCATGGTTAAGGTACATCAGCATCAGAATGCAGCACCTGTTGCTGTTTGAGCCAAACAGGTAATGTTCTATTCCTGCTTTGCTGCATCTGGCACAGGGTGAATCTGTGCAGGGTATAATGAAATCTCAAGACCATCAAGGCATTCTGGAGAGAAATGCGCTGCCCAGTGTCTTAGCAGCAAATCGTGAGTCCTCCCACAGGATAATGACCCAGAACACATCCGAAAACATGAATATTGGCCAAGAACAAAACATTGAACTATTCTGATGTAGCCTTCTATGAGCCCTGATCTAAATCCTATTGAACATCTGTGGAAGGAGCTGAAACATGCCATCTGGAGAAGGCAGCCTGCAAACCTGAGACAGCTGGAGCGGTTTGCTCACGAGGAGTGGGCCTCACTGAGAGTTACACAAATTGCTTGATTGCAGTCACTGACTCAAAAGGTTGTATAACAAAATATTATGTTAAAGGTACCATCATTTTAGTCCAGGCCAGTTTCATTAGTTTGTTTTTTAAATGCTTCTGTTGAACCACAATTTAAAAGCAACATCTGATTTTCATTAGTGAATTTTCAGTAACTTTTTAATTATTATTAGTTTTGTCAGTTATTTCATTTCATATTTTATATTTTCAAAGTCTAATAATTATTTGTAAATACTTTCTTAGTCTTGTTTAAGTGATTTGAAACATTTCTGGACATGTTTGCTATTTTATTGTGTTACCGCAGCTTTAGAAATTGGATAACTACGTGTGGTGACAGTGATTGAAAGTCAGGGGAAGGGGGGGCAAAGCATGCAGTTGGGGTGTGGCCGCACCCTTTTCCCCTCCTGTAGATTTAGCCCTGGTGGTAAGTCACAGGTACTATTTGTCTATTGGGGAGGCCACCCCCGGAAGCTCCCCTCAGCCCCACTGTCAGCAGCATAACTCTAACTAATAACTCTAACTATAACTTACAACATTCCTAGACAATTAGCACCACTAGTTGGGCACATGAACCACCACATCCACAATCAAGAGGAGTTTGCCTCTACATACTGACGAAACCATGTTACCATGGCCAAGCTACATATGTCTCTGTAAGATAAAGAAGGAGCAGGCCAACATGTAGGCTTTGATAAGGAACAGGCCAAGAGCTCAGTGCTCTGACATGTTGTCAAACCAGGTAGCATGAGCTGCTAGCACTCTCAGAGATGTTATTTATCCATCACACTGACACACTCACTATCTTTGTTATTATTAGTCAAGTCAATTTATTTGTAATAAATTCATACATTTCTAATAATATTTAGATTTTTTAATTAACTATATATAGTGCTGTGTCCAGATTTTCTACTTTGTTTGCATATTTGTCACACCTAAATAATTCAGATCATCATTATAATACATGTACAAGAAGATAACCTGAGTAAATACAAAATGCAATTTTCAAATGATGATTTCATTTATTAGGGGAAAAGATGTGTAAACCTGACTGGCCCATGTGAAAAACTAATAGCTCCCCCTTGCTAAATTATGAATGATCTGTTATTAAATGTTATCTGTTATTGGAAAGCTGAGTTCCATTTCACTTGCTGATATTTTAAAAAGCAACACTTCATGTGATATAAAGGAATTCAAGAACAGATGAGAAACAAAGTAACTGACATGTATCATGGGTTTGTGCCCAATCCAGTTCCTGCCCAACGTTGATCATTAGTTCACAGTCTCCACAAAGGAAACAATAAAAAGCCTTAAATGACTACTCTTGTTTTTATCCTTGGGTTTTACCTATGAAGACTCGATTTGTTGTTAATAAAGATAAATCCACATGAAGACCAGAAAGCTGTCTGTGGGACAAAAGTAAACCACTTTGAATCTAAGAAAAGTGGGAAACAACCACTGCACAAACATTAGTCACAGCCAATACCATCATTTGGAATATAATGAAAAAGAACCCACTGGTGTTCTGAGTAACACAAACAGAGCAGGTTGACCGAGGAAAACAACAACCTCCACAGAGCAGGGAGGAAGGTGTCATGTTGCCTAGACTGGAAAGCCAATCATTCATCATTAATAGCTAAAGCTATAGCTCTGCTGAGCCCAGTATTCCCTGAATTCTGAGTAGTCGTGACTTTATTAATTTCTGTGCAAATAAAATCATAGCCATTAGAGGAAAAACATGATCAGATCATCCCTACAACTGCAAAGGATGGACGTCAGTCTTCCCTACACAGCTTCCTCATCATAGATCATGCTGAGCTCATTTCACATCCTCTCTGCTTTAAAGACTAGGCTGAAAACTTTACTTTCTGATAAAGCTTATAGTTAGAACTGGCTCAACAGTTACTATAAACTGACAGATGATCTAGAAAGTTTTGCGTAGATAATGGTGTTATAAAAACTTATATATACTCAATGTTATACTCAATTAAAGAGGGGGAGCTAATGCTTTTACCTTTATTTTTCCATTTTATTATTTACTGTGATGTTTTAAAGCCTTTAAACCATTGTAAGTGTCTTGAGATGACGCTTGTTGTAAATTGGCACTATATAAATATTGAATTGAATTGAAGAAAACAACAATATGGTGATGTTAGTGAGTCACATGCTGCAGTTATTGCATAGCAACATACATGCAACAAAACATTCAGTTGCACTTACTGTGAAATACAATCAAACACAGACAGACATCTTAAACTTCTGTTTCATATACATCTTTTGATGCTAAACCAAAATGCACAGCAAAAAGAATTTTGATGCATTTCTGAGATGAATGCAGATTTTCACTGCCATGAGTAGATGACAGTGTTTACTGTATGTCGCATGGAATCAGGCACACAGACTCTTGTGTTTATGTAGATGCAGAACCTATAAAGTATCTCAAGACTGTCAGACCTAACCAGTGGTTTCCAGTAAGCTAATCAGATTGTTCTGGCAGAATGGCAGAGTGAGCGTCACAGACCTGGGCCTGCTGCCACATCAAAAAGCTTCAGAAAGCTGTATCGCAGCATCTGCCTCATCCAGAGACCTGAGCCTGATATGGTCACTGGTGAGTCTGGTGTTTGTCACATCCGGCCAGGACGTAATGTTTACTAGAAGCTTGTTTTGTATATGTGCTAATTTGTGTGTATGTGTGTAAAGTGTATTGTTAGCTGTTGAATGGAGGGAAGGAAGCTAAACAGAAAGCCAACCTGAGTTTTATGATCCCAACAGAGTGTGTGTATGTGTGTTATTCACAGGTTTCTAGCTGCTTTCCTGCTTAATGAGTTTTGGTTCCCAAGCCTCAGGTAACACATGCACGCACTTCCTCCGCAGTGATCACATTCTTTTACCACCAGTCACATTAGAGCTGCCGAAGCACCTCATTGCGTTCACATGACTTATAAGCAGAAATTAAGGTGAAACTGTTACTTAAAGAGTAACTACACCCTGGTTCACTCTCCACATAATCATTTTTGTTTCCATATGATGTTGGACTCCAAAATTTTACATCAATGGACTGGTGCTTTCTTGGTTCTAGGGCTATATTTTAATTGACATCATATTTCCATGTCCTTTTGTTTGTCCACACTACGTAGTCCCAGTTCATGTTTTACCTCTTTCATGCCCTGTAGTTTAGTTCCTCATGTTAGTTTTGCTCTGTTTGTAAGTTTAGTTTCATGTTTCTAGTTTAGTTTTATCTTTTCAGTTTACTGTTTCTAGTTCTTTGTCTGTTGTAGCTCTTGTTCTTTTGTTCTTGCCTAGTTCTGAATAAATCTGCATTTTATCTCTACCCCTTTGTCCTGAGTCCACCATTTTGAAAAATTCATGACTGCAGTAAATAGACAACTTTTGTTACTATTGACAATTTAGAGTCTCCAATAAAAAAAACTGCATGTATTTGGACTGTGGGAGGAAACCAAAGCAAGGAGAACACTCCACACAGAAATGCCCCTGCCAGCCTGAAGTCATACTGTTTTCAATACTTTGATTTACCACTTTTGTTCTAGTTATTTTTAAAATGTAAACTGTCAGAAACTGATTTGCTACTAATTAATTATGTCTGTGGGTGATAAATATATACATAGATATATATAAAGCCACTGAATCCAATCATAGCTATGCAGATGACACATGTATGACACATTTATGTAGCTCTGTCAAGTGACTATAGTCGCTTAAATTTACTCTCGGTGTTAACAGTAAATAAAAACCTGGATGCAATCAAATTTAGTTATTAATATTAATAGAATTAATGCTCTGGATGACCTTGATTCTAGAGAGATAAAGTAAAAAACTCAAGTTAGGAATATTGCTATCATAATTGACTCAGACCTGACCTTCACTAGTTCATCAAAGCTAGAACTAAATCAGCATTCTACCATCTCACACTAATAGCAAGAGTTAGAGGTCTCACAATGTAGAGAAACTCATTCACACCTTCATCTCCAGCAAGGTGGACACTGTAATGGTCTATTGTCTGGTTCTTGCAAAAACACTGTTAAACAGCTTCAGCCCATTCAAAATGCTGTTGCCAGAGTGTTAACGAGAACCAGGAGAACTGAGCACTGGTTGCCACTTACATTACATTTCAAAGTGCCACTGCTAGTTTATAAATGACTTAATGATTTGGGCCTAAAGTACATTTCTGGTCTCCTTGGAGATTACAAACCCAGCATGGCTCTCATATTATCAGAAAATTGGTAGAACCTGGGGTCAGAACGAAACAGGTTGAAGCTACTTGTAGCTACTGTGCTGCGCACTAATAGAACTTCCTGATTATCTTGAATGTGCTTGAATTGTAGTCAAAACTAAAAACTCTCCTGTTCTCTTGTGCTTTTCATTGACCAGTGCCTTTCTTGCATTCAGAACATACAGTATTACTGCACTGTGCTGCCAAATGATTGTCTCAGAACCTTTACTTTCTCCGTTTATTTATGTGTCTTATTTCCTTTTACCAATGTTTAATTTTATTTCAACAGATTGTATTCTGCCCTTCTTTATGAATTACACTTGTGTATGAAATGTGCTATTTCTCATGCTAAGCTAGGCTAACCACAGCCTGACAGCTCTGTAATGCATATCATGATGCGATATTGAGTTGCTCAGTCGTACTCAGACACATGGCACATTACTTCCCTAACTGTTGAACTATTCCAGTAATGTCTTATGGGTACTGCTTTCATTGACTTCGCATAGAAGACAGCGGAAAAGCATAGAAGAGCAGAGTGGATTGATTTTGGGTCTCATGTTACTGCTAGATTAAATTGCATATCATAGCTGTGCATAGTGCCTGTGACCTACAATGTTTGGTGCAAATAGCTCATGATTGGTTAATGGCTTTCACTTAATTTGTAGCTGCAGGTTTTAAATATTCACATTTGTTACGCCTTAAAAGCTGCTTCCTGCTCTTGCAAAATACAACTCTTGTACTCGCGCCATCATCGTTTTGTGATGTGAGTGTCGCGACTGTGTCCACGTCGCATCCAGCCGAGTCCTAAAGAACCAAAAATTCTAATTAGTTCATGTGTTGTTGTTTAATTCAGCACCACTAAGTTTCTGCTGTAATGCGACTAGTGCTAAAAGGTGCTTTCAGATAGTGAATGACTTGTGCCGCAGCGTTGCAACATACCTGTTCTGTTCTTCACCTGGGGCAAGAGGATGAAATACCTTTGTGGCAAACATTCCAATACTATCAGCCTTTTAGTCTGTGGCCTACACCCCAGACTGCTACTATCCACCTAAAACGCTTATCATCTGTAGACTGTAGCTTACAATTCTGGAAATGACATATTGTTATGTCAGGTTTTGCTAACTAGGTTCTTTTTTGTCTCAGAACACATAATGAGACTGTGAAGCTGATGTTGCTCCAGCACTGTTTGCTGGTACACAGTGTGATTCAGATAATTCATTGCCTGTAAAATCAGCTGCTGTATCATTTCCCTTTCTGTAGTTTCTGTAGCAACCAGAGAAACTACAGGGCTGCATGTTGAAAATGTTGAACCATCATAAACTCCCTGCTGTATGCAGCAACCAGTCTGCTGTCTTAGTGGCTGCAAGATGATAATATTCCCTCCAGGTGTTCATAACATAGCATCAACAAGAATGTGACAGAGCTGAGGTCACGGTGACCTTGTTGTCCACTAAAATCTATTCAGTTCATCCCTGAGTCCAGGTGGATTATTTGGTAGAGTAGTCGTCTACGAATCCCTAGGCTGACTGGGTTTGACTCTCGGTTCCTTGAGTTTACCTGCAGTTTCCACACTGTCTTCATTCCTAGTACATGTAATAGTAATAAGAAAGGCACGGGCAGATTAGTATTTTCTATTCACAGTTAAAAAGTTGAAGCTAAAGTAAAACAGCAGGTACATTGACTTGGACGTGTTGTTAGTGCAGCACTACAGTCATTATTTCATCACTGCTCTCAGTTAGGAAGTGTTTTGACAGATTTTCTGTTCCTCATTGTTGTTGCCCTGTTACATTTTATTAATTTAATTCCGTCCTGCTTCTTCCGCTTTTTCTGCCTTTGCCTTTCAGGTATTCCGAGAGCTTTAGCTTCTACCTCCTGCACAAGCTGTTAAAAAACATCCACCCACTACCTGCCATTAGCTCCAGTGGCACGATTCCCCCTGACCGCACCTGACCTATAGTGAGGGGAACGCAGCCGGCCTGCATCCCCGACATGAACAGGTTCTATTGTCATTAAATTGAAAAATGAAGTGAGAAGATGTTCACTACTGTGTATACAGCTGGAGGACATAAATATTTAAATGCAGTAACATGATCAGACAAGGTACTGACTTGCTGCATATTTGTTGAAGCTGTGGCAAGCTTTTCTCTTGCTGACGCATGTAACACAAAACTCCTGCAAATCATAGTAGGAGACTTCACAATGGTGTTAGTAGGTGAAACCAACTGTGAAAAGTGCACAAGCAGCAGGGTTTTCATAGTGAGGGTTCTCAGAGAGGCCCTCAGGAAGAATATCATATTATCAACTGATTGAATACTGCCATTAATGGTGTCTTAGAAAGTATCGTGATGTATCATACATTTCTTGTACTGAAATTATCTTATAATCAAGACCCTAACAATGTTCCACAGACTATAATATTTCAGTCCAAGTGTCCAGTGCCTAATGTGAGTCCTGCTCTGAGACTGTAATGTAAATCTACCCAGCATTTATGACCATAATGTCATTATAACTAGCTGTAGGTGTGGCTCCACATCCATTAAAGCATTACTGCCTGTCAGTCATGCTGACAGTCAGTGTGGACGTCTCCACTGAGGGCAGCGTGTTGAAGTTCACAAATATAAATGTAAAAAGACAAGGCAGGTGATCCCTAATTGATTTACCTTTTGCATAACAATGTAAACCAGTCAGGTTGCTTGATGTACACTGCTGAGACGTGGGAGGTGTGTGCGCCATGCTCACAATTACCCACGACACCACTCTGTGGGTGGTTCTGCAGAGACGTTTGTGTGTGTCTCTTCTTCTGCCTCACTGCCGGGTTGGAAAATGACCTCTCCTCCACCCCATCCTGTCAAAAGAGCTGCTTCAAAGGCTTCCTGACATCTACAGCAGTCATTGCTGGAGGGTGAATGAGAAGAAGCATGGACCTGTGGGCCTGGTTGACTGATGCACTGTATGATGTGTGTTGTCTGCTCAGGATACAACAAAGCAAAAATGATTTGTGTTCATGAAAACATATTGTATAAAGTAATACAAATTCCTAGACAGTAAAAATACATATTAGATCCCTGACTTTAATGTAAAAAGAATTGGCTTATAATGAATACTTACTTTATATCTACATTACTTAATTAATATTAATGTCACACATGGGCTGTGAAAAAGCTTCTTAATGCAAGTTCAGCAAATGCAGCAGAGGGTAGAGCACTTTGTCAAAGATAAAGATATTCAGAGGCACAGAGGAGGTGGGGGCAGTGGTTCCCTAACAGGATTACTCAACAGGACGGACTGTGCATTTTAAACAGATAACGGGAACACCGTTAGCACGGCACGGCACGGCTTCGCTTCTGTTTTTATCTGCTCTACTTTGTCCTGTCTCCCGTTTGTCAACGACATGTCGCAAAAATACAGCTAAGAAAAAATACAGTGATTAAAGCTTTGAATTAGTTCGGCACTCTGTTGAACCGCATCAAGAGACGCAGCGAGGCAGAACGAGTCCGGAAGCTAAGTGAGCTTGCCTTCAAAACAAAAGTGTCAGGTTTACCACTTAGTGGTAAATATTCAGTGGAGATGGCTAAGTACAGACCTAGCATGTTGTTTTTTCATGTTGTGCAGCTTTGGACAGACCTGCATATCAATTAATTTTATAATTCGTAATAATACTTAATCTATTTAGTCAGTTTCTGTGTGAGCTACTTCACAGAATTGACTACGAGAAATTAGTTGAATTGAACAGTACCTGCTACAACCTGTTTTAAGCGTATTTTCCTAATGAATTACACAGGGTACATATTTTTCATTAGATGAGCACTTCCCAGTGCTTTCTTCCATACAGTGTCTTGCTATGTTTTATCCTCTGCAGACACCCTGAGTCAACTAATCGCAACCTGAAAACCAACAATGACCTGTATTAAAAAGCGTTACATCACAACCTCTGGCTTTTATTTTGAAACTCGCAAACGGAAGCCAAGCTTTTATCGCGAGTGCAGCTTAACTGGTACCTGTCAAGCTGTCTCCTGCCTCAGTGTTTTGTCGAAATGCCGGCTGACTCCAGCCTCACCAGGCTCACAACTATCGCTACTGTACCAGCTTTCACACGCGAAATATATGTTGGAATTCCTCATCATATAATTGCGTTTTTAAACGTGACATTGCGCTAAAAGACTGAACACCGGCACCAGGAGCCTTTTTATTCCTCAGCCCCGGGGGATTACTTCTTCTCTGCAGCGCCCTGCGTTGCAACGGAATGGGAGCTGGATGAATTTATAGTCGGACGTGGATACACAGAGAAGGAGCATAAGAAGAACCAGAGCAATGGAAGTCTACTGTAGCCTGATATAGTACTCATGGCCAGTATGACCTACATACCATGGAGCTTAATGGGCGCATCTCTAGGACATCTCTGCTATAAGGATACACTAGACAGTGACTGACGTGCTGTTCAACCTTGTAACACAGTAATAAGTGACCTTCATTTGAAATGCTGCTGCAGAACTATGCATAACAAGATAATCCATACAGATCATGTCCTATGCAAAATAAGGGAACAACACCAAAAGCACGATAAGCATTGCACGCTGCCTTGCTGGATGTTTTGCTCGCCTCCTGTAACTCTCTGGGGTCAAAGAGGAAACCAAAAGGAAATATTAACCAAGCAGGTGGCTGCTGGGTACTACGCTCTCCCTGCCTGCGTCGTTCAGAGTACTGCTGGACTACACTCTAGTTCTGCTCTTTGGATTACCCTGCAGCTCACAAGACTTGCAGTGGAGTAGGATCAAAGGTTCAAAGCCCCTACATGCCTTATCCACTTCTGAGCAGCTGATTGTAAAATAGAGATTATTAATTATGCTGTGATCAGCAATAAAGTCAACAGCCAGACGATACAAAGAGAAGCTGGAACAACGAGATCCAAAGAGGCAACTTAAACTATATCCATCATGCTTCTGAACTGTGGTCAGCCGTTACCTCTTCTGAGGCACACAGATGTGCCGCCTCGGGTCACAGAAAACTTCATTCTGAGTGGCTATCGCTTCCCAAACTACACCCTGAGGGACTGCTTACTATCAGCTTTCAGGCCCACCAATGAAACTGGCAACTTCTGGACACATTTCCTCCCAGTTTTCATCTTTTTATACTACTTTGTGGAAGTGTTTGGTTGGGAAGGTGCGCCACATAGTGATTCCCCATTCTTCTATCCATTATGGAACTACTTTATCGGGGTGTTCTGTCTGCTAATGGCTAGCAGCATGGCCCACCTGCTCAATTCAATGTCTCTGGTGGTAAGAGAAGTCTGCTTCTTTGTAGATTATGGCACTATCAGTGCTTACACTGTTGGCTCATCGTTGGCTTACTACTACTACATCCACCCTCGGGCGAGGATAGCAGATACAGGGGAACATAATAGCTCCCTTATGGGCGAAAGGGAAGAACCTGTTGTGGTTCCTACGTCATCCTATGCAATCCCAGAGTTCAGCATGTTCTTCGAGACCTTCTACATCCCGAGCGCATGCGTTGTAGCAATTATTTGTGTCTTATCTTGCTGCAACACTCGGCAGAAGTGGAGACAGCATCGATACATCATCCGAACCCTTGTTTTTTTACTCCCGTTCCTCATATCTTCCACACCAATCTTCTACCGCCTCCTCACCAGATCTCCTTATTCCACCACCTCTTCCTCCTTCACCGCTTCCACTGCCATGTCCACCTTCTTCTATCGACATTGTTTCTGGCTGTTGGTTTCAGCTGTCTTCAACATCAGCAAGCTCCCCGAGCGACTGGCCCCAGGTCGCTTTGACATCTGGGGGCACAGCCACCAGTGGTTCCACTGCTGCACATTTTTGTCCATCCTTGATGAACTTCACATGATCAAGACTGAGATGAGGGCCATCCTGCTTAGCTCTACTCTGCTGCTGCCTCCTGCAACCCTATCCCGCCTGCCTGGACCTACCGTAGCTTCTACCTATGGGGTGATGCTCCTCCTCCAGACTACCATCGTCTCCATCATTGCGTGGTTTTCCTGGGGTGCCAGCTGCATCTACGGATCTCAGTTTGAACAACAGTCAAAGGAACACCCCAAGAAGTACCTTAAGTGTCACTGATCAGACATCACTTTGTAGCCTATTGACTGTAATGGAGTTTTGCACATGCATATAGAGCCATACCACACAGAAGCGCACAAGTAAAACAATATTTGATCTCCCACTTCAATGACAATGGAAAATGAAAGGATTCAACTCTGGGCTCACCACAGAGTGGATACCGAAACACCTTGACATTTGTTTCCCCAGAGCTGCTCCAGCGTGCTCCAACAGGATGTCTGAGCAGCAGGTATAATAACTACCTCTAGGGGCTGTACGCTGAAGGACAGAGGAATTGTGTTCGTACCAGTAGAACATGGTTAGGTAATTTAACTCAAAGGTCAGAATGACAATATGCAGAAGTTGGTGAAAAGTTGCTGTCAAGTACTGCAACTGCCTGTTGCATTTCCCCAATCTCTGACCTTAAATGGTATCTTTCAAAAAGTCTCTTCTGTGGCTTCAGTTGAACCCATTGTTGTTTCTGAACTCTGTTAACCATGTCTTCTCTCTAACTTACATAAACACTCTTGCAGTCTCATTTCCTCTCTCTTTCTAAGTGACCCTAGCAGGAGGAAGTGTGGTGGCTTGCAGACATAACAGAAATAGCTGCAAGCTCATATCGGTCTTACAGTAAAGCACTTTCAGGGGGCCGGTCAAACTCGCCCTGACGCGAAGCCATTCTCTCTTTCAAACCTTAAAGGACACAACATTTGTAAAGTATATAATGATGTCCTGCTTACATGTTTTGTTGGGTTAGTAGGATATTTTGTGTTTTTTTTTTTTGATGACCAGCTTCCCATACATTATATCCATATCCACAAGTGCTGTAGTTCAGACTGAATGTGATGCAGGTCTGTTATTTCCAATCAGTTTAAAGAGCATAGTGGATTTTGGTATAAAAAAAAATCTGAGCAGCTTTTCCTTGTTTCAAGAAAACGTCTCAGAGTGAAAGCCATAGTTTGTAAAAGATATAGCTGAAATCATGGCAATATTGTATCTGTACTACTTCACCGGGAACTCCGGATAGATTTGCACTGGAAAAAGAGATCAGGTTAATTGATCACCTAGCAGTTTGTACATTTCATGTATTATCAACGCATTTCAGTCACATCTTTTGAAAAATGCACAAGCTATCTATAATCCTCAGTGACTCTCCATGAGTCCCTACAAGAAAAGATAACTTTTTTATCTTATAAGTAGAAGATAAAAAATATATAATATGTTGGGACTTTGGGTGTTATAGAGTCAAATCAACCATCTTTAAAAGAAACAGCGAAATAAAAAGATGGAACGCTCTGGTAGCCAAATAGTTATTGCACATACCATGTAGAACACAGCATTCCAGGTTGAGTCTGGCTGAGGACCTGCTGTACATCATAAACACCCATGTTATGTGTCCATCTGCCTAATAGTTAAAAAATTCCTTTAAAAAAAATACAAAAAACTAGGATTTTTGTTGTTCTTGTGCTGCACAAGTTGACTGTAAACATTTTCATCTAGCAAGATACAAAGCAGAGATGCAAGCAGGAAAACTGGTTAAAATATTTTTCTTTTTTAATGACCTATGTGGTTTCATGGGGTATTGATGATTTCAGAATAATAGATGCTTAGACTGAAATACAAAGATAATGCATGTACAAACTGGGGCTAGTTCACCATGTAGATTAAATGCTAACCTATATGACCTATATAACTATATTTGTTCAAATTTCCATTGCAGGTAGAAGGTTTAGTCCTATCGCTAACAATTAAATAGA
>OMLM01021128.1:9092-51100 GCA_900302695.1 Helostoma temminkii | reverse complement strand
TACACATGTAATTATTAATATGCTGATAAATAAATAAGATGTAGGGAATTAATAATAATAATAATAATAATAATAACAATAATAACTAATTGCTTCGGATGCAGTTAATCTCAAAACTACTCACCAATGGGCTCTTTGTCAAAGTCTATCCTCACAGTGCCTGCTATAGCATAGGCAATGACAAGCGGAGGAGAAGCCAGGTAGTTTGCTCTGGTGTTGGGGTGGACTCGTCCTTCAAAGTTTCTGTTCCCTGACAGGACGCCTGCAGTGACCAGATCTCCCTGAAACACAAAGCGATAAGAACTTAACTTAAACCGTGTGCTTGACCTGTGAAAGAAGAGAACCACAGCAGGACAACAGTAAGAGAAAAGACCTGTCTACTTTTTGTTTTTATAAGACAATGTAGTGTATGAGTGAAGAATGCTGGGAAAAGAGCAGATACATAAGGAAGAAAACATAAGAGGAGAAATATTGCAGTAAGGATGTAGAAACCACTGGTACCTTGGTTATGGCCTCCACTACTGGTTCTGGGAGCGGCCCACTGTTGCCTATACACGTCATGCAGCCATATCCAACAACTTCAAAGCTAACAAGAAACATAGGTGATTGTTTACTGGGTTGCAAATCATGTTGTGTTGCTGTTTGTTACTTCATTTTTAGGAGCTGTGTGTGTGTGTGTGTGTGTGTGTGCGCAAGCTCAGCACTTACTGTGCCTTTGTCATGAAAAACATGTACGGCATCATCAACACATGATGGAAAAAAAATGTGAGGGAAAAATCAGAGCAACCTACCCCAGCTGAGAGAGGTAGTCCATGACACCACTCTCCTTTAGGTAGTAGGTGACCACTCCACTGCCAGGTGACAGGCTGGTCTTGATGTATGGCTTCACACTCAAGCCGCACTGTATGGCCTTTTTAGCCAGGAGTCCTTAAAGAACAGCACTGATCTTCAGGAACTCTTGTCAAGTAACTGATGGTTAAATAGACCCGTGATGGGACAGAAGAGTCATATACAGACCTGCTCCAAGCATGACAGATGGGTTGCTGGTGTTAGTGCAGCTGGTGATGGCAGCAATGACTACTGATCCGTGACTCAAAGTGAAGTCTTGGTCATTGAACTGGAATGGGACGGCAGTGTTGTGTTGCTCTGAAGGCACTTGGAAACCCTTGAAGCCTTGCTGGAAAACGCAACAAAGCTAAATTAGTAATTTCACTAGAAAAAACTTAAAAGTTCTGTTCTATCTGCCAGCACAGACTGTACTGGAAGCATGAGAACATACTGCACCCACCTTTGCTCCCAGGCATGTTTCAAAGTCTGTTTTCATGTCAGAAACGGGAATTCTGTCCTGGGGTCTTTTGGGACCACTGCAGCATGGAACCACTGTGCTCAGATCCAGCTCCACAACCTGGCAGAAAGACACCAAGTGTGCTACTATTAGTGGTTTCTTTTTATTTCGCATTTTGTTACATTTCTCTGCTGTTTTGCTTTTTCTTCTTTGGGTCGAGTACAAAAACTGAAATGGTGCCATGACTGACCTGAGTAAAATCTGGATCCTGAGAGACATCATTGTAGTCTCTGAACATGGCTACTGCCTTCAGGTACTTTGTAATGTAGGCCAGCTTTTCTGCTTCTCGCCCTAAATCCAGACAAAGAAGACAAAACATGGAAAAACTGAATGTGGTCTGGAGTGGCTGTTGCACTAAAGACATGTATGGTGGATGAGTCAACTAAATAGTGTCTGTCTGCCTATGACAGTTCAGCCACCTGAGTCACACTCACCAGTCTGTTCCAGGTACTGAATGCTGACATGATCCACGGGGAAGAAAGCTGCTGTGGCTCCGTACTCTGGACACATGTTGGCGATGGTGGCACGATCGGCGATGGACAGCTGAGCCACACCCGGGCCGTAGAACTCCACGAACTTCCCCACCACACCCACCTGGCGGAGGTGCTGAGAGCGCAAGGATAGAGGAAAAAAATACCGTGAGCAGCGCCAAGTATGATCAAAGCTGCTGTTGTGTTTGTAAAAGCTTGAACAAAACCTACTGTAATTACCTTAGTAACAGTGAGGACAATATCGGTGGAGGTAATCAGCTTGTCTGGGGTCCCGTGCAGCCTGTACCCCACCACCTCGGGCAGTACCATGCTAATTGGCTGACCCAACATTACAGCCTCAGCTTCAATTCCACCCACACCTGAGGGTTTGAGTAAATGTTCTTTAGGACTCCATATTTCAAGTAAGGTAGTAACAGTACCGACTTAAATCTAGAGACAGAAAATATTTCCAGTGTCATCTGTAGGCTCACCCCAACCGAGGACACCCAGGCCATCGATCATGGTGGTGTGTGAGTCTGTGCCCACCAGACTGTCGGGGTAGAAGTACCCATCATGGTTAAACACGACTCGGGCCAAGTACTCCAGGTTGACTTGGTGAACAATTCCTGAACCAGGAGGAATGATTCGCATGTTCCTAAAGGCTTTAGAACCCCACTAGGAAGAACACAGCATGTGCTTAAAAGAAACCCACAAGTACTCAAATTTATGAAACTAAGACTATTCATACCTTCAAGAACTGGAATCTCTCTTTGTTCCGGTCAAACTCCAAATCCTGGTTTTTCTGAAGACTGTCAGACCTTAAGAGGAATTACATAATACTGCTGATCATATTGTATCTGTGTGTTGCTCTATGTTGTATATGCACAATAAAATATCTACTGCATGGACTCATCGAGCCATGGTGGTGCCATGGTGGAATGAGTTGGATGACCCTGGTCTTACTTCCTGTTGTAGTCCACTTGAATGGAATGATCGATGACCAGGTCAGCGGGACAAACTGGATTAATCTTTTCTGGATCACCGCCTAGTTTCATCACTGCGTCACGCATGGCGGCAAAGTCCACCACAGCAGGGACACCACTGCAAGGAGAGGGCAGAGACACAACAAGTCGAGTAAGTCCACTGTCCAATTTCCTTAACTTTTTTTGTATTGGGAATTAACAAAAATCATGAATCTAGACAGTCACTGGGTGGTATTAATATAGGTCATATATAAAAAACAATAAATGAACAAAAGTCATTTTAAATACACACAATAAATAATAAACAAACATGTTATTTTTTCAGCTAAAATGTAAATCTACATGTAAAAGGGCAAAGCCTCATTGCTATTAAAGTGAGAACTGAGGTGGGTTAGACATACGTGAAGTCCTGGAGGATGACACGGGCCGGTCTAAACGGTACCTCCACTGTTTGAGTCTGGGTCTGTTTCCAGTTGAGGATGTTTTCTACATCTGAGCGCTTCACTAGGAACTCATCACAGTTCCTGACTGCAGACTCCAGGAGGACCCGGATGGAGAATGGTAGACGATCTGAGGAGAACGTGGACAGTGAACCTCACTGTTATATATGGCGATATAACCTAAACCTTACAGCAGCTACAGGTTTTATATCTACATTGATTAGATAAACTGTTACCATATCTGGGATCTCCAAGTTTGGAAAGATTGAAAAACTGTTGTTTGGGGTCCTTGGGGTCCAGAGGCTCAACTATACGATTAAAGGGATTATTCTCGGTCGCAGACATCCTCCTCTATATATCGGTACAAATCTAAAAAAAAGAAAGAAAAGGGAATTACACATGACACACTAATATATTTGCTACATACCCAAAATAACAAAAGTGGTGATAAAATAGAATAAATACAATCTTTAGCATAACTAGTATTTTCTTATTCAAACATGCAAATTGCATATAAGACCAAAGTAATCAGATGATAGATGAGAACATTTAATACAGAATACAGATATAGAAGGTTAATCTGTCATATCAGTGTGGAAATACACAAGCCCGTAACAGCCCGTGCAGGATGTTGGACCCGAGGGTCGGTGAAACCTTTGGCCCACGTTTCACAAACATTACATAACAGAATCTCTTTAGGAAGCTAATAAACCTTTAGGTGGAGAAAAATGTGCGGCTCCATGTTTGACAAGTTGACTCTCTCAAAAATGAACAGTAACTCTGAAAATCTGGTTTTACTACAAACGGTTTCCTCGTCTGAGGATTTATCTGTGTCAAAGGTGAACTGAAAAAAAGATCACTTGACTGGGCCTGAACGTCTACATACTTGCCTGCTTGGTGAAAGGCATGCTAATGTTACACGGCTGAAAAGGCCAAAGTCAAATTATAATAGTGACATTACTGAGTGACTAACACTGCCAGAGCAAGCAGCACTAATGCTTTACTTTGAAACAGTGTTTGGTAAATATCAATCGTATATAGCGAGAATGAAACATAATTAAATGTACCAATGTGCAATATATAGCATATGGCTACTTATTTATCGCAATCTTGATATGTAGCTATGTTTAGTCATCTTTTAACAAGTGAGCTAAAGTTAAAAGTTAGATTGTGTTATAGAAAAACATGCTTGCAAAATCAAAAGATATGCAAATAAAGTACATCCATAAACTACCATGTAACACTTTCATATGAAATTTATGAAATATTATTTGAATCACAGCTACTGTTACATGCTGTAGGTGTTTCACTTAAAGAAAATAACGACGCAAGATTGGCCTCCTGTCATAAATTAGCATTATGCTCTCTCCATGGTCCAAGTTCACCGCTTACAGACGTAAAGATTTCGCATGAAAACAGAAAAGTAAAGGAACAGTCATACAACATAACTGGTGGCTACTTCCCATACAAGATTAGCATGACTTAAGGTTTTGTATGTAACAGCCTAAGTTAGCTAGGTTAAAGCTAATGTTAGTTATGCTATTCTACATAACAGCGCCGGTGGGTTTCTGCTAAACCCAACTTCTACCTGCTAAAAGACAGGTAATAAGACAGGTTATTAAAATGCCGCGTTTTCATAACTTACTTCTGTGTATAGCAGCGGAGACACCTCGGAGGACAACCTGTTATGAACGTAGCAGCTATCACACAAAGTCTGACTTCCGTCTTCAATTACACTTCCGGTTAGAGTTGTATTCACAATAAAAGCCCCACTTCTTGAATGAAACGCAACCAAGAAGCACTCAAAGCGACGTTCCAACCACATCAGTATGTTTTGCGACAGATCCCAGGGGCATCAATTTTCAGTGTAAACAAGAACAAAAAATAATTTCACTCTTTGCAATAAGTCACTTTCTACTTCTTATGGATAAATTACATGTAATGACAGGGCATCTTTCTAACTGTTTAAAGTTATATAGGAACAATAATTATAATGGTATTCATGTTTTGTTTTTGTTTAAATAAAAGTGTTGAAATGAAAATAAATAAATAAATTTTTATATAGTACAGAGATGGTCAGAAGGCGCTGCATTTCATCTTTGTGGATTTAGAGAAAAAATATAAGAGGGTGCCAATAGAGAGGAGCTATGGTACTGTATGAGGACTGTGGATGTCAGGAATGGGAGAGAACTATGTCAGAGTTGTTCAGGATATATTAGAGAGGACTGTGACAGTAGTGAGATGTGCGGTAGGTCAGACAGAGGAGTTCAAGGTGGAGGTGAGGCTGCATTAATGATCGGCCTTTAGTCCCTTCTTGTTTGCTATGGTGATAGACAAGTTGACAGGTGGGGTCAGACAGAAATATCTGTGGACAATGTTTGCAGATGACATTGTGATCTGTAGTGAGAGCAGAGAGCAGGTAGAGGAACACCTCGAGAGGTGGAGGTTTGCTCTGGAAAGAAGAGGAATGAAAGTCAGTCATAGTAAGACAGAATACATGTGCTTGAACGAGAGGGAGAGAAGAAGAACAGTGAGGTTACAGGGGGCTGAAGTCAAGAAGGTGAGGAGTTTAAGTACTTAGTGTCAACAGTCCAGTGCGACAGGGAGTTTGGAAAAGTGGTGAAGAGGATGGGCAGGATTAGGAATGAGCACATCAGAGGGGCCAGGCTGAGATGGTTTGGACATGTGTAGAGGAGGGATAGTGGTTATATTGGTAGAAGGATGCTGGAGATGGAGCTGCCAGACAAGAGGTCAAGAGGAAGGCCAAAGAGGAGATATATAGATGTGATAAGAGGACATGAAGTTAATTGGTGTTGGTTGAGAGTAGAGGGTGGGTGAAAAACAACTTGCTGTTCATTAAAATCCCACTAGGTGGTGTTCCTGAAGCAGCCGTTACAGCAGCTCTCAGCCAGTGCCATGAATCAACCAATCAGTGTTACATCATTAAATCTTAAATTTTTAAGTTAACTTTATATTTCTGTAACTTAGGGAAACTTAACTTAGCTTAGGGTTAATGGTTTCATGTATTTCCACTGTTGCCTTACAGCAGCACTGAGTTAAAACTCAGTCACCACAGTATGTTGCTCTTTGAAGTTATTTTCAGAACCATGTTGCTACAGTCTTTCAGTCAAGTGTTTAAAGATCACATGAAATACATGAACGTGATGCTTAAGCCTTTGTTTTTAGAAATGTGTGATAGTTTCTTATTTGAAAATGATTATTACTAATTTTCTTGAGTTGAGAAATATTATTTTCAAACTAATTCCTGAACTAAAGCTGTAAAGACTTTGCTGCCAAGAACATGGTGGTAAACTGAATGTGATTTTTTTCTAGTGTCTATAAATTGTCTTGTCACTGCAAAAAGCTTCATCAATCCTTCTAATGGACTAATGGTGTCTCATAGAGCCTGTGGTCCATGTGAATCCACATAAAGTGAATGTAGCATTCATTGGAAAATCAATAGAAACTATTATATCATAATAATCACTGCATACAGGTTTATGTACTCTATATGTGTGTGTATGTGTGTGTGTAGTGGAGTACTATTTGAACCAGGTGTCCTTTGTCTCAATGTCAGTCAGTCCAGGCAGGGTGGTGACAGGATGAATGACAGCTCAGTCTGTCTCAATGACTGAGACATTTTTCCATTCAGCCCGACAGTCTCTCCTGCCAAGGCACCGTGTGGCCTCGGCAGTTACAGTACACAAATACTCCGATTGGCTACCTGGATACCGAATACAAACCATAGTATCACAGTTATTAGGACAATTTCAGCAATATGTTGAGTAGTGATTCATACCTGTTCTGAATGTGGACACTTTTTCAATGATATCATCTCCTTGTTTTTCTCCATTCTCCATTCTCGTCTACCTACTCCATCTCCTCACCTGTGTTGCATCAACCTCAATCAGCAATTTCATTCACCAGCCAGTGAACCAGACTGATCATTCAGTCTCACACAGTTTTAGTGACAATTATATTATAGTTATAGTTATATATAGTTAAATTTCCTAATGACCTGCTGTTGGACTGAATGCTCACCTGGAGTTCATCTCTATTCATTCCTGTTAAACTGTTTGGTCACCCAGTGTATGGACCATCTTTTACATCCTCATCAGCTTTGCTCTCTGGTAATTGATATCTGATTGTTGATTCATTGTATATATTATCCTGTGATCTGAGTTTTACAGTATTTAACTTCATACTTAACTGAGCTATTACCTTCCTGTACAGTTTCAGCCATCTTCTACTGAGGTGAACATTTGACAGCCATTTAACTCAGTTGTTGCCAGTGTTACACCTTTTCACTAAGAAGTAGTGAAAAGAATTAGAATTAGAATTTCAGTAATAAAATATTGCAGTTACTATTTCCAGTAATGTTTTGTTACAGTAGATGTGTGGCTCTCATTGGTTACTGGCCAGGTTCATATTAGCTTGGCTAGCGTGTTAGCTTCTACCAAGAGGAGAAATGGTAATTCCAAAGATTTGTGTTGTTGGCTGGTTTAACCACAGGCAAGTTTACTCAAATTGTTCTATTTTTAGTTGAATAGCTTTTTTTTTTTTTTTTTGGTCAGCAATGCATGCTGGGAAGTCTAGTAATGTGTGACTCATGGTTCTTCATTTACGTAAAGTATACAACTCACTTACCATGCCTCTGGATAACACTTAAATAAGTTCAGAGTTGCAGTTCATGTCTGAAAACAGCTTTTCGGTCTATTATGTTATATGCATAAAGCACTAATACGCAGCAGTGAACCCTTGTTTCTCCTTTAGGGCCTCTGCAGTCCTTGCTCACTAATGCTGGAGGTTTTCACCCAGCTGTGATATTCTCTGACAGGTGAGCTGAGTCATTCCTGCCCAACACTAAAATAACTTCTCTGCCTGTTCTCAGCCTCGTGCTTGCACACTAATAATTCTGGACAACACAGACACACGTGGAATCCTTTAGATGAACTTATGAACCTGGATCTGATTTATGTGATTCTGGAGCTGCCTAGGAAATGTCTTGATCCTCTCCATCATTCCCTGACTAACAAGATTTGTTACATTTTGGTTTCAGTTTCTTCTTCAGTCATGCACATAACATCATCCATCTTTCTTTCAATTACTACAGACAGCTCTCCTTTGTTTGCTGTAGCCCACTAAGTGAGTAATTAAATCAGAAGCCACACCCACTGTCCATGTGTGTATATCGAAGTGTAGGAGTAAAAAGGGAGCTCACATGAGCACTGATCGTTTAAGGTCATCTCATTGTTAGAGGATAAAGGGGGTGATCTTTTTAGATCTTGACAACTGCAACAAATATTGATTTTGACTTCAAAGACAGCCGGTTCTGTGCACAAAATAAACTTGGAGGACATTTTGTTTATGTTGTTATATATTAGTATGACAGGAGCAAATGAGATTTTAAGTGATGTTATAATAGAGCACATATTATAGATTTACAGTGGAAGTTTGGGGTGACTGGTGTCACTGGGTACAGTCAAGTAGTGCCCCCTGTTTTAATTGTGTTACTTGTGTATAAAACATAATAAAAAATCATCTGATCATAACAGGTCTTAGTATTAGGAAATTATTACCTCAGACAAATCTGAATCAGAAAGTGCTCCCTCAGCCGTTCTGCTACAGATTTACTGGTGTTCTTTGAATTTCTGTCCAGTTACATAACCCAATTTCGACCAAGCTTTATCTGTCACACAGATGGCCTCGCATTTGTCTCTAGAATGCTCTGATATAGAGGAGTTAATGGTCGACTCAGTGACTGCAAGGTGCCCAGGTCAGTATACAGTAGAAGACAGTAGAATCTGTCTCCAGTCAACTACTTACTACTAATAGTGGCACTGTACAGTTGGCAAAAATGTTCTGCCATGAGTTTACAATGATTTCCTTGTGACTATATTTGTAAGTCTTTATATGTCAGTGCCTGCTGTGAGTATGTTAGCAGACAGACATGTAAAGTTAGCGTGTCACATGGACTTTTTCTGTGCTAACCCTAGTAGCTTCAAGCCAGTTTTATCTCAGCGACTGACCCTGCCTCTTTGTTCTGTTTAATGTATTTATCCCCACAGGAAAACAGCTGCACATACACGATGGTGCTACAAGCTTTCAATGTCTTGAGGCCAAGAGAGTAACCAGAAATCTAACCACCAACCCTGCAGTTTGTGGACACCGGCTACACCAGTAGACACCCAGCTGCCAATAACGTGGACATTTTTGCACAGGAGAAGATGCATAAAAATCTCCTAGTGTAAGGTAAGACAGCCCAGTCCCACTGTGTTCATGTTTATGGCTGGTTTGCTTTAAACGTTTGGCAGGTTATTATCAATGGTTGTTAAATATCAGGTCCTTAGAAACTGAAATTCAGATTATTCTTCATCTTCCTATCCTGTCACTAAATTCAAGCTGCTACTTCAACATGAAACACAAAAGTCCTTCTCTTGTGCATTCTGAGCTACTGTATGGTTGTATGTATACAACATGGCTGTGTATTGACAAGCATTTGGCGTTTCACTTTCAGTTTTGTATTTTTTTTAAAATCCAGTTTTGGTAAAATGCACAGCGTGGCATTTTCCCTTTTGGGGACCCATTCCCTACGTAGACATAAATGCTTCATTCTAAGCTAAAGAAAACATGTTTTTTATTTTCAGGTGATTACACACTAATGAAAACATGATTATGAAAACTATATTCTGCTAAACAATCCTTCTAAATTTTGTACACTGCACCTTTAAATGCTCATTTTAAAGCTGCAATAACGACTATGTTGCACATTTTCTGAGAAATTGAGTGAAAATGAGACAAGATGTTTTGTCTCTCACCTGTTCTAGTTATATTTATGCTTCTTGGTTACACACATGGCTTCTGTTAGTCCAGTGAGACTACGTGGATGCATATGCATAGTTGCAGAAACTGTTCTTTTATTTCAACTAGCAAGTGTTTGACTGTTAAAAGTAGTCCAATACACTGACATCCTCACTGATGATACTGAACAATAATCTGTCCAAAGTCCACACTCCTTAATGTTTCTAGTGTAAAGAATCCCCCTCCTCTTCTTCTCTGCCTCTCTTCTGGGGTCACCCAGAGGGCCAGTGTGTGTCACCGCCTTTAACCAGTTTAACCAATTCACTAAAACCAGCTGGGACCCCACCTCCTTCAACATCTTCGTTTCTGTACCACACACCCCCTCCTTAGCATCCCCTGTGACAAATCAGACAACTAGAGGTCCCGTCTCCCTCTTGGTACCCCAACCCCCATATGACATCCTACCCTCACCATCCCCCATAACCCACTGCCTAGAGCAATAACTGGCAGGTGTATGCATGACAGGTACCACCTTGCAAAAGAAGTTCATGTTATCATGGTTTGACAAGTGGACATACAAAACAAGCAGAGGATCGAAGATGCTGAGATGAATGTCACAGCAGATGCACAACACAGATCTCACACTTCTACTAGTGTGATGTGTTTGCGTGGGGAAGAAAATGAGCTCAGTGAATTAAAGTGTATTTATGATGATAGCAGGACTCATTCCTGTCATGCCAGTGAAATGTTGCATGAGCTAAAATAAGACACTTTCCACTAGAGTGCAGACACACACACACACACACACACACACAGCAGAAGAGAGAAAAGAGCTGTGATGCAAAATATGAATCTTGCTGCTTGGGCTGTGTTCCAGACTGAACTGAGATGAAGTGAAACACAGAAGGACAGTGTGACACAGAGGGCGGGAGAGTGTGTGTGTCTGTGTGCATGAAAGAGAGTGAGAGACCCGGGGAAAACGTCATCCTGACTGGACTATTGGACTACAAGCATACGAGCACCGGCCGGAGGAGGGACAGTGGCTGCACTGTGTAGCCGGACAGAGAGTCACTGTGCTCGGACAGGAAACCATAATCGTTACCGGTCGTCTCGGCACCAGCAGCAGCTTCAGCAGCGGTCGGCGGGGTTGCATGCTGGACGACACCGCGGAAAAGTGACACCAATAGCAGTTACTACAGAGTGACTGACGGGGGGAGAACATGGCTTCTTCTCCGATCACCCCAGCATCGCTAGAAGGAGGGACACCTTCACCCACGGGGAATGAGGAGCCCACAACCCGACAGGTACAGCCTGCGCCCTCCTTCAATGTCCGATATAGTTCCATCCCAACGGTGGTGGGGAAAAAATAAACATCCTGAACTTGATTTGAAAATATATAATTTTAAAACCTACTCATCCATTTGTAGAGCTACGTGCATGTAAAAGCACAACTTGAGACATTTTAAGATTCAGCATAAATTGCTGTTTAATACGGCATGCATGAAATACTTTAACCAGCGCGTAATTCGAAATAAAATCCAAATGGAAATAATTTAGGCAAGGAATCATGTTCTACAGAAATAACCAGTTATTACCTGTTATAAAAGTTAGTGTTTTATTGAAGTAAGTGTCACTTGGTTACTTCAGTAACAAAATACTCATTCTGCATTCTGAAGCGCCTGAGTCATCCCTGCCCCATACAGGCTAGCTGTATTTGCTGATGCCTAATGAACCGTTAAGATGATAGATTTTAAATGGAGTTTGGTGTGACGTATTGACAGTCACTTTGTGCGTCGCTGTCAGTTATATAGTTTTACAGGCTGTTAATCCTGCTGTTACCAGAACCAGTGATGTGCACTGAGATGACTGGTAATATGTGTCCACTCATTGCATTCAATGGCATTTTGGCTTAGTTGTGCATTTTTGCACACATTGAAAAATACATGAAATCTATTTCCTTTTCATCAGCATGTCAAACTGCAGGTTACGGTGTGCGTGTGGATGAGTCATATAAAGGAGAACCAGCATGTGCTTCTCCAAGATACTATTAAAGGCAGAGTGCTCCCACACTCATTCATACCCACTGTAGAGAAAAAGTCAATTTGTTTACAGCTTGCTCCAAGCTGAGGCCTTCACAACAGGTGTATGTTGGTATCGGTGTCACCAGTCTGGCAGCTCTCGTGTGGTGATATGTGTTTATGTGGATGTAGTGCCAATATAGTGAATGCCACATGTACAGTAGAGCTTGTACCTGTGTTTGCTTACATGTTAGGAAGGACAGCAAGTCATCGTGTAGTATAAAAACACTGGCTTTGGCCCAGACTTCTGTTGTATTTGTTGCACACTCTATTCTAAGTGCTCCCCTACTTACCCCTATGTATAGTCACTTTATCAGCAAGATCCAAGAACCAGCTATTTTGCAACTTTGCAGTCACAAGGCATGCACTTCTCTCTGTCATGTATTATTAGTGTAATACTATTAGTATCAGTAATGTGCTGATAGGTCTCAGTCTTCCTGGCAGACACAGCAACATTTTTGAGCTTCAACCAAGTTTTCATATAGATATTTGCTAGAGAAGAGACTACGAGGCACAGCTGTGGACTGTCAGTCTTTAACGCTACAACACTCAGTCACATTATGCCTCTTGTTGGCTACTGCCAGTGTTTTCCATTCAACCACAGTTGCAGTATTTCCTGTAAGTACTCCAAATTACCACAGTAAAGCAGCACACAGTTATGGACATAAGACAATTATGTTTTGCTATCATTATCATGCTGTCATTTACAGGGAGATGCAGAAGACAAGGCTATCTGCCTTTGATTTATCAGTTCATCAGTGCTTTTGGTCGTCAGCAATGTTAAGTCCAAGTAGGCAAACCTTCTGGTCTTTGAATGCTACCTATTGAGACGACATGGCAGCCAAACATATCCTTTCCAATCAATATGAGCAGAACCTACCTACCACCAATGGATCCATGTCAAATATTCAAGGTGTGGCATTGCAAGACAAGACAGCTGTTTTTATATTTGTAGTATTGTATTTTATATTGATTTAAAGTTTAGAACTTAGAAAATAAAGTCAAGTTCTCAGGTAATGAAGTATTAATTAAGTCATTTCTCAGATAAATCGACTCTAAGCCAAGTGTTAAGTGACCTAAAGGTGCTGTGTGGAGCTTTGGGCCAGTGTTGCAGAGCTACTGTGGCCCTTTGGATGCTTTCTGCAGAAAGTGGGGCAAAAGCCTGCATGTGGTTGCGAGCCTTTTGAAACTCTCGGTCTTGGTGCCACTTTCTTCCAAATGCATCAACAACAAGATACCCAGCAGATTTTTAAAAACCAAAAAGAAAACATTTTAAGTGCTTTCACCGACCAAATATATATATTTGTATATCACACTCAAGGGTTGGGACAGAGTCATGTTTACCACTGTGTTACATCATCTTTCCTTTTAATTAGACTTTGCATTTGGGAATTAAAGACATTAATTGTTGCAGGTACAAGTTCCTTTGCCCATTAGTACAAGATACAAGACTCATTTGCTGTGGTTCTCTTCATGAAGCACCAGCAGGTTCCTTGATGTACAGTATGTCTCTCTAAAATCCGAACATACAGTTTGGTTCAGAAGTATTTGGGCAGTGATAGAGTTTTTAATGAGTTTGCCTTTATACACCACCAAAACTAACTTAAAATAAAACATTCAAGATGTGATTGAAATAGAGACTTTCAACTTTAGTTTAAGAGGTTTCACAAAACTATGTCCTTTACTGTTTATTAATTACAGCCATTTTAATTAGTATCTACTTTTTTTAGGGGCTCAATAGTATTTGGGCACAAAAGACATAATTGTAGTATAAAAATATATATAAAAAAGTATAATTGTATTTTTTTTAATACTTGGGTTGAAATCCTTTGCAGCCAACAACTGCTTGAAGTCTGGAGCCCAAGGACATAACCCAATTCAGATTTTGTTTTCAGATGCTGATTGTTTATGGGTTTTTTTGCCTTCAGTTTTGTCTTCAGCAGCTGAAAAGCTCCACTACTGGGATGAGATCAGGTGACTGATTTGGCCATTGAAGAATATTCCATATCCCTGCCTTCACATCTTGAGTTGCTTTTGCATGTTTATCCATCTGCACCTTGAATTTAGTAGCATTTGTCTGAATGTGAGCAGAGAGCAAAGTTCCATACTCCTCAGAATTCCTCTTACTACTTCTGTCAGCAGTCACATCATCAATAAACACCAGTGAGCCAGTTCCATTGGCAGCCATACATTCCCAAGCCATAACACTTCCTCGTTGTAAAGACATTCATGGCTCTTGATGGTAGGTTTACATTCTCTAAATGTGTGGTCTTAAAACTCAAATTTATAAGTCCTGTCTGCAGCAAACCATTCTGAGAGACCATTGAGTATAAAGTGACATACCAGTGTTCAGTTTAATCCGTGTAATTATTTTATCTGGGTCTGTGTAGTCTTGTGTGCTGGACCAAATAATAAGAATAAGAATGTGTGAAATCGGGAATTACCAACCTTGGCACAAAGTTCTGTTTTTTTTAAAAGGCTTTTAATACATTCAAAACTCACAGGCCACTCAGGAATCCTACGACTTCCTCCAGGCCGTGCTGCCATGAAGAACACATGAGCTTTTTCCCTTCGTTTCACATCAGAAGCTCTGTCCAAAAACAGAGGCCAGTCCCTGTTTGTGGCCATTGCAGCCTTCAGGATATTCATCTTTGTATGTGTTAAAGTGGAGTAATTAACTTTGCAAACAGGAGTGTGAGGCTGGTGATGACGGACAGGACCGTGAACATGTAGTGTGCCATCAGGTCTGCTCCTGTGGAGGAGCACATCTGCCAGTCTTTTTCATTCTGGCCTAGTCAAGGTCAGAGTGATGGACAACATTAGACTGTGGCAAAGCTATTGTGAGCCATGAGCAAGACAGAGACAATACAGTGCTTCAATAGTGATCAATTAAAGGATGTTAATGTGATAATCACCAGGGCAGAGCAGTAGGCTTCAGTTTGCAGGTTAGTTAATTTTGCTGGTTCCAATAGCCAGAACAAGTTAGATCTGAATCTGTGATATTTCATTATAAAGTCCCACTAAAATCTACAGAATGACTTCTTGGTTCAACTTACTATCAATAATATTTCAGATCAGATTTCAGCTCATTTTTTGTTTAATGTCAAATAAATTCCTCTGTCCTGGAAATGAACTTTTCAACAAATGTGTAACGGCAGATTCAGTTGCAACATAGTTCGTAGAAACTTAAAACTTATATATGTTTTATATTAACATAATAAGGATTTGTTGTTAATTTATTTATTTGGCAAGTCACAAATACATAAAGATATCAGTGTCCATCGATAATCTTGAAGCACTGTTTAGGCACTATACAGCAATATTCATGTGGACTTTCATCCTGCTAACTCAGGCTTTTAAAGAGGCCTTACAAACATAATCTCCATCTTATATATTTATTCTGAGGCTCTACTGAAATAGTTTTGAAAAAGTTACTTTCTAAGAACTGATTATTTTTCTTCCATTTCCACTGCAAAGTCAGAATGTTCGACTTCCCAGGAAATTTCAACTTGAACACCCTCTGAAGTCGGTGTTCCGACATACTAGTACACACAGTACTCTGTGGAGATGTTGCTGTGGTGTTTGTATGTGCAAAATATCACCTTATAAACTGGCATTGCTAACAATGGCTGACCTGGCTATGGATACCAGTAGTAGTATCTGTAGTATACTTAAAGTGTATTTTATTAGTATACTTTAAGTACCTGATTTTTCCACTGGAACGCAGCCAGTTCAGGTGTGACATCATTCCCAGCTCCGCCTTCCAACTTTCGAGGCAAATGGAACACAGCATTGTAATGGGCATTTATGCAATACCTCTTTTCACCTTCAGCTTGTTTTAGGTCCTGTCTCTTTACCTGTGTTCTGATTGGCCACCGTGTGTGGAAAAACTCACTGAACATCAGTGTGTGCACCCAAAACCGAGATCCGTTTACGGATTGACGTTCGTATGTAGTGTTGTCAGGAACGTTGGGTAGCATCTAGAGAGAGTCTTTAGCTGTTAACCGTTGTTTAAAATGAACTCCCACCATCAGTCATCATCACTACAACTAAAAGTACAATTGCAACTAAAAATACACAAAAGGAATAATGCAGAGATCCCTCAAAAAATCCTTCCTTTGTAAATGATGAGGACCAAAAGCCACAATCCTCCATCTATGACATTATAATGCTTAATCCTTCCAAAGGTCACAGTAGGTAGTTGTCAAATATACAGCCATTTTATAACAAAGTCCCTCTTATTGTTACTCAGCCTTCACTAGCTGCACCTTGATGACATTCAGCACCTGGTAGTACCTGCTGTGGCAAAGATGGGGTTTGTGTGTGATGTGAGACACTGTGATCCCTGAAGTGATGTCACTGAGATCTGCTACAGTGTAACAGAGATTATACATTCTCAGTAGTTCTGTCCTGCTTCTTGTCTCCCTTAAAACAATGACCATGTGGAGTAAAGACAACTGTGCTGCATAATGAAGTGATCTGTATATGTTCTTTTAAGGTATATTGAACAATAGCATGTAAAGCAAGACTGGGATGTGACTGTATGGGCTCAGGAGCAGTAGCAGGGTCCCAGCTGTGGTAAAGTCCTCAAGGATACAGACAGTAGTTTCCTCCTCTGCACTCACAATGTGCCTCCACCTTGCAGGACATGACTAAGCAGTATCCCAGCAGAGCTGATACAAATTGAGATACATGGGTAATGACCTTAGATCCTGTATAGAAACATAATTTAATTATAAAATTAATACCTCAATAATTACCATAGACAAAACAATATTACATATCCCATGAACCATTGTTTGAGAGTTTAGGGCAGCATTCAGCTGTCAACTGTTATCTAATTAGAAAAGCAATGATGATGTGCATCCTGCATAGTCAGTGCTTCATAAATACTGAACAATTAATTAGAAACCCTTTTTTTTAATACAAAGAATCATGTTGAACTAAAATTGACATTTATTAATATTTCTACTAAAGGCAGGCTTTAGTTCACTGATTGGCTACATTTTTTTAAAGTGAACAGTGAACTGAACCTAATAGTTTACAACTGGAGAACATGACATGACATTTTTTTTACAAAAAAGTAGTATATCTAAAGTTTATTTTATTAAGTATACTTTAAGTATACTTCAAGTATAGTAAGTATACTGCTATGTATTTTTAGTATACTTGCTAGTATACTATTTTAATACTTTTTTACTTTACCTACCTTACCTGTATCGTTTTATGTACCTTAAAAAGGTACATAAAAAGTATACCTAAAGTATAATTGCTCATTTTTAGTTTAAAAGAAGTATATTAATAGTATACTTGAATATACTTCTCTTTTGTAAGGGCAGTTGCGCTACAGAAATGCACACAGCAAAATGATGTGTCAATCACAGACTTGAACCATGTATCTCATAAAAATTAGTTGCTTCTTTTTAATCTGCGTCAACTGAACTTGAAAATGTAGATCACACAATAATAGTCTGTCAGCCTATGTTTTCAGCTATGCTGGACCGTGTGTGAATAAATGTCTGTATTTAGTTTCGTCAAGAAAACGCAAGAATTTGGCCTTTTAATCATGATGTCATTTTTTTCCCATTTTTGGTAACAAACACATCCACCTATGAACTTTGGCTGACAAAAATCAGCCGATGTCTGTAAAATCCTATTCATCATCCCACCCACCAGTCCCAACAAACCCAGCTATTCAGCTGGTCTCCCTGCACCCACTGCAGGCAGTATCCCACACATCACGCACTGAGGAGGGAAAGGACAAGAGGGCACAAATTCTTTGCTTTGTTTTCTTCAAGGTTTGGAACAAGAGCCACCGTCGAGTCCTGCATGGGTCCGGTTTTGCAAACCTACAAACGCAATGCTCAGTGTCAGACTGATCTATTCACAGTTGTCCTGTAAAGTCTTCGTTGTCATTTCTTTGTTTTTATTTTAATGTTTATCTCATCCATCTGCAGGCATTTTGTCCATTTTTACCTGTGCCCATACACAATATGAACATTTTTATTAGGCTACCTGTTACATAATGTATGCTGGCAAACATGGGAATACACCTGCTTTACATGAAACTCAAAACTTAGTTACCCTGTGTTGGCTCCACTCTGTGGTTTGAATACTAGTGTACCATGTTGTGTGCATTAACAATCATGTGAAATCATGTGTCTTTTCACTGAGCAAACTGTAATATAAGAAAATCTGAGGTTAGGGGATAATGTCAAAATGAGATATTAAAAAAATAAATAAATGTTTACCTGACACAGCTCTGGAAAATTCTTGTCTTTACATTGTGGAAACTGATTTCATCATTTGTATTTGAGCCTTAAATTTAAATCCTGCCTTTATCTGTAATCACTCAGCACACACAGTCCCCCTCTCTGCTGTGCTCTGAGATATATGGAGACTAACCCTCCATTTACTGGCCCTCTGGAAGGTGTCATACCACACAGATGTTTGGCTCAGCTGGCAGAAGACAGATGCACCAGGCTCAGTTTGCTGTGTCATGCTGGTGTTCAGTAAATCCAAGGCTGCACTCGTTCTTCTCTAAATAATTTCACTACTGTTTGAATAGCATTATATTCCTACGCTCTTCCTCGCCACACGTCTCTTTTTCTTTTTTCCATCACTTTATCTCTACAAATCCCGTTCCAATGCTTAACCCGCGGACACATTGGCAGGAAGGAACCAACCAGAGATAAATGGCATGTTCATATTTTATTTAGTTTCAGTTCTCTCATTTTTGATATAAACTTGAAAATCATATTCTGGGCCAAATTACTTTCATATGCTTTATTTTTAAATGAACTACTTCCTCAAAAGAGCTTCACCTTCTGCCACGATTTTTGTTTGCAGGCTCGTGAAATGATCATGTATTTCAAACATTTCAAACTATTGTATAACAGGATGAATGACTAGAGGAAACAGTGATTGTTTATCCAAAGCAAGATAATCCGATAAGGCTTCGATTTCCATGGAAGGTCTCCGGATCATTGATCTTACCTTGCTTGGTGAACCCTTCCATTTGAGCCACTGACAGTAATGTTCATGTTCATGACCACCATGTTCATTTTAGTTTAGTGTGTTAGCATGAAAACTAATTAGTATAATACAATCGAGTCTAAACTCACTCAATGGTGGCACTAGATGAAAAGTCAGGGGATTGAACACGCATTTGTGACTAGGACGGAGTATTGGCAAGAATCTGACAATACAATACATATTATGATACAGGGATTAGGATGAAATATATTACAATACTGTAAGGAAGGTGATATTTTACAATATTTAGTCAGCTGAGTTTGTTAATGCTAACGTTATTGTCTGCTCTTACACTAAATCCTTAATTTACAGATTGCAACGCGGCTATTTAATGGTTGTTTGGTTTAAAGACAACACAAAATTATTCACTATCTGCCAGGGTTAGGATTATAGTATTAAATATTAAAAATAATGATGTTACGCTCAGAAACGTTAGCTAGTTTCAGTTAAGAGCTGTTCTCTTCAACACTGTGTCCTTATTTCACTCTCGCCCACCATAAATCATCACCATAATGTTCAGTAGAAAGATGTTGATGATAATATTATATAAAGTGAAAGAATATAGAGTGATGATAACATGATGATGATAACCTGATGAATCAAGTCCATGCAATTCCTTCTAATTTCTAGGAAAATTTGGTTGTGGGTTTGTCTTTTTCCTCACCTTGACTATCTCCTGTTCTCCTCAGCTGTTGACAGACTCAACTCTCTGATCCCAATGTGAAGGCGCTGGCAGCACATTCGCACTGTGTGGGTTCATAGAGACTATTTAGACTGCTCTCCAGGCACTGGGCTGTGGGCATGTGTCACATTGGTGGCATGCCTTCAGTGGGCCTCCTGAGGTGGTATAAAAAGTCAGTGTGTGTGTTTGAGTGTCTGTTGTGTTGATAAGGACGAGCAGGACCTGAGCTGCAGGAGCACCACATTGATAGAATGAAAGGCGAACTGGAAGCTCTCCTTATTGTGTATGTGTGTAATGGGTCTGAATAGCAGTCAGTGTGTCCAGGGATGGTCAGCAGCATCAAGTAGACAAAGGCACCACTTGTGCTCATCACTGAAGGAGGCTGGTTTTTTTTAATTTTTTTTAAAGGAGCTGTCATTTCCCAAAAAATAAAACACAATTGGCTATTTGATCCAGACTCTCTGGAAGGAAGACTAATACCAAGAAAACCATCTGCCTTATTTAACTGAAAAGAAATCAGAATCGATAGGTTTTGTGCACCATTAAACCGATCAGTATATTAAGGCAATGGGTCAAATGATGTATAAAAGGTTTGCTCATATTGTAGCGATGAACCATCAGAGAATGATGACCTAAAACTGCAGCTCCCCTCATCTCCATTTTAGCCTCTTAGCTCATTGTTTTGATGTGCAGTCGTGTGTTTTGCTTCGATCACCAACCTTGTTTAATTTCAGTGAAATATCTCAGTGATTGTTGGATGAATTTTGGTTCACATATTCAAGTTCTCCTCAGAATCAGTTTGTGTTTTTACATGTACTGTAGCAACTTCACCTTTTTACGAAGTATAAAACGTTATTTTTTTTGATAATTTAAAGACGTTAGCATGCTTATATAAAGACTGCATAAAAATGGGCAGACTGGGGGGCACCTGCTCTGGTTCTGACCGAGGAAGAGAGGCTGTTCTCAAATATGTTTTACACAGAGAAATAGAGATCTGTGCACATATGACTGTCAGAAAGAGAGATCACAGGGAGTACACAGCCTGATCCAGGACCTTCGTCTGGATGATAGTGGCTTCAAATCTTATTTCAGGATGACTCAGGGACAGTTTGGCAGTCTGCTGGGAATTGTCAGGCCTCTCAATTAATCTGATTACACGGTATAAAGAAACACAAATGACATTGGGCACTTTTTTTTTCAACAGGCACACAGGGCACTCTTGCAAAAAACACAATGTGGGCACAGTGAAAATAACGCTCAGCAGCACAAAAGCAGCCAACAAAAAGCTTCACATCAGTCAGGGTTAGAGGCAGTGCTGGAGGTGCTTGTGTTACTGCTTTCTGAGTTCTGTGTCATGACAACAGATCTGAGTTAAGATCTAGAATGAGAAGTACTGTAAGTTTTTTTTAGGAACCTAAAATATTGTTGTTATTTCTAAATCTGACAACATAAAATGTAGACCTACAACTTTTGGTTATGTTTCTGTGTTTGGTTTCCATTATATCCAAATGCTGCAGTGCACAGACTCTACAGTTATGCTATAGTGTAGCAGAATGACAGTAACTGTATCCAACACCATTGACAACAAACAGCCAAGAAGCACCACCCATGGTCTGAGGCCCGTGTATGTCTGATGCTGACAGGTAACATGGCTTTAATGGATTTGTTGTGGAGTTTACTATGTCATTATAAACATAAAGGAGGTGACAGATAACATTAGTATGGTGAGGGTTTTTTTTGCTATCTTATATCATACGTTTATGTTTCAGGCGTTTTCTAGAAGCAAGTACAGCATGTTTACTCTGAAAGCACTTCAACAATGTTTTCATTCTGAATCTGAACATGTAAGCCCCCTGGACTTTTGATTTGTCTGTAGGATTTATTATGTCTTGTGAAATACAGATATCAACCCTGCACATTATGGCTGCATTATTTTTGCTGAGAGTGCTATAAGCACATCACACTGAGTTTTAGCTTTTTATTAGCTAGATAAATGATGATCATTTTGTCATAGAAGGATTTAGGTCTTAAGATAAATGCATACGTCATGCAACAATCTGTATGCCGATTAAACAGACCTATTTTAAAACGGCATCTAAATTAAGAGCTGAGCTGTAAGAGGAAGGCAGAAGTGACCATCCATCTCTGCGTCCTGTCAAAAGTTTGGGATTATAAATTTTCAACTTCATGGCGCAATAAAAAAAAATTCAACTCACATCAAGACAATCATTTCTGGTTAGCTCATTCGCTATCAGCAGTATTAACTGAGCTGTATTTAGTTACATTTGAAACTACTAGATCTACAGTACTATTCACAACTCACTCACTGATTAGAGATGTAGGCGTATTCTGACTTTTTCTATACTCTGTATTTTCCTTACAGTCATCAAATGTCACTGTGGGACATATAATTTCTTGCTTTTGCCTCTTCAGTGCGCTTTCATGCATGGGAGCAGGTGATTCACCATGACTTGTTCGTCCTAAATGAACATATGGCTTTACCTGCAGTCACTTGTACTGTGACGGTTACGTTTTCTGTGGTTCCCGAAGACAACTGGTCTGTGAAAGAAAAACCACTTTGCTGGTTGATAAGACTTTTGTGTTCTGGATAAACAGTACCTTTCTCTGTTGTAGCAAATCTCCAAGCAAAATGTATTGTAATGGTGAGAAGTAGGTGACTAGTCTCGTCACTGATTGTTCTATTTTTGTTAGTGGTAGTAGTAATAATAGCAACTCTTATCATCCTACCCACTGTGGCTTTTAATCTGTCCCTGTCCCATCCATCACAGCTGTTTCCTTCCCTCCCGCTCCGTGCTGCTAGTGAAGGGGGGCTGACGTTCAGCAGACCTTGAGGTGAAGGTTGTTACAGCCCAGCAGCCACTGGGTTTATACCCACATTATAACGCGATACTCTGTGTGCTGTCCAACACACCCTGGATCAATAGCAGTGATGAGGGGCCTGTCTGAAGGGAACCGCAGAAGCACTGCGAGAACAATCTGTTCCATCAATTCTTATTTCCTATGTTCTGAAGTGGTTTGTCACACACGTGCTAACTATGCTTTGTAGCTGCATGTGGACATCAGCCAGAGGAACCGTGTTTGTGTGACGTGTTTATTTCCTTGAGTGGTCAGATTTAGTTTCAGTTGCACTGTTATGACAACGTTTTAGCATTTTCAGGTTTTAATTAAGGTTACAACTATGTTGGTGATGGTTAGGTTTGGGTAAGGGACTATGTCAATGAGTGTCCTCACAAGTATAGTGAGGTGCTATTTTAGCTGGTCCAAGTTTAGGTAGCAAGTTCAGCGTTAAGACTAGGTTTTAGAGTTAGGGTTAGGATGAAGGTTAGGGATAAGCATCGTGATGGTTAGTGTAAGCAGCTAAGGAATGTAATATATCTATGAGTGTCCTCACAAGTATAGCGAGACAAGTGTGTGTGTGTGTGTGTGTGTGTGTGTAGGCAATATTAACTGGCAGGAAATATTGGAATTTTCTGCACTGTGGATATAAACAGGAATTTCTTTCAGGATTTTATGCATTGCGCCTCAGCCCTGTTTCACTTACAAAGGCATGCGAGAAATGTGAACACTAAATCTAGTCTCATCTCTCATTCCAGAAATGTCAGGGACTGTGTGAAAATTATTTGTGGGAAGTAATCAGCAAAGGGGTGTATTGTAATGTAAAGTGAGTCTGGAACAAAGAGTTTTCCTTATTTTCTTACCCTGATGAATAGTTTATTTCAGTCTTCTTTCCATTCCATGTTTGACTAAAAAGATTTTTGAAGGAAGTCAGGTGGCTCAGAAATGGAGGGGCTGGTTTTAATTATCAGAGCTTTGTTTTTTTCCTTTACAGTTGACTTGCAGCTCAGAGGGTCAAGTACTGATAACAATAGAAACACAATTGGCATAACTACATTATGTTTTCATTTTACACACACAGATTTTTTTCTACAGTCTCTAAGTCAATTTACCTTGTGAAATTAAATCAAATGGTTTTTAAAGTTAAGTTGGTTTATTAATAGAATGATGCTCTTGGATTTCAGAGGGTTTGTGAAACTGTTTACCATCGTGGTCATGGAGGAACGCTCTGATTTCTCAGCAATCTGACCCCACCTCTGCTGGTTGTGCCCTGTGGCTCAGGATAATGCCAAGTTCATTTCTCGATGTTATCTGCCCTTCTCTTTTTCCTTCGAGGTCTCTACACTGAGCTTTGGAGGATGAGTTCAGTTTGCTTGCTCTGGTTTCAGACCTGGCAGAACTTGTCCATCTCCTTCTCTATTAGCCTTTTTGTACACTCCCTGCATCTACAATTCAGTTTCACACTGTCATAATACATTTGTATAATGAAAAATGTCATCACCAGAAAGAGAGCTGCATCTGGGTGACACTGACTGAATGACTAACTGACTTAAATGCTTCTGCACACTGGTCAGGCATAACACTGTGACCACCTGTACAAGCCAATATAACAGCCCTCCCATTAATTCTACATTTACAAATTTATAATTTTTTTATTCAGAAATGTGATTATTCTACTACATGTGCATAACTAAGGTTATTGTGGGTGGTGGAGTCGTACTGGAGGACGTTATATTGAGAGTGCCTTCAATGTTTTGGCCTCCCTGTTTACAACAGTGAGGGGCCCAGAAGCTTGAATGGTCTTTCTGTAAGAATGGCAGCCAAGAAACGACTTTTTGTTTCTAGTTGTTCTAATTTTAAAACAATGTAAGGCCATCATAGCATTGCTAAAAACACATGATGGCCTAAGACTTTTGCACAGTGCTGCGATTCTGCCCTGTTGACCACCTAATGAAATTCATAAAAAGATAAGGCCCAAGTTCTGATTTCAAATGAATTCGGAAGCAAGTCAGAGAAAACCCTGCTTCAGCCACACCCAGATGGACACACGTAAAGGCAGTGTCCTTTTGCACAGACAGAGCTAATGGTAACTTCGCTTCGTTGTGGAGACATATGCAGCTGCAGAAACGGGACCGAAGGGGCAAGGACTGACAGTATAGACTTTTAGGAGAGAGAGATGTGGGCCTGAGTTTGTTTGGGACCTTTATTTTTTATTTTAATTGTATTTTAAAATGTGCTTTATTTAGACAAACCTCAAAGAAAACAACTAAACAGTGTGTTAACTTCTCACATCCTCCTTTAGAAGCTCATTAATGCAAAATACAAACATTAGCAGTTTATTTCTTACTCCACTGTTCTCCAGCACACGTTCTCTCTCATCCTTCCCTCTGCACATACACTCGGAAGCTGATTTAAAGCTGCTGGTGTACCTCAAGGCTTTGTTGTTTGTTGCCACTTTTCACATACTGGTAAATCAGCTCAGACACAACCCTCCTCCTCTGTACAGCTGTAGTTATGAAGCAGCAGACTGTGCGTTTCTGTGGATGCAGCTGTTGTGTGACTGATGCGATTGGGTTGGACGTCTCTCTAAAAAGCTAATTAATGCTCAATACACTTGACTACAAGTCAATGTGTGTGCGTGTGTGCACATGCGCCAAAAAAATGTACATGTAAATGTGTTGTTTTTCCAGCTTGTGCAGAAAGCCACACAGGTCAAAAATTTACAAAATAAAAATGATTAAAACTAATTCTAAAATACGATTGTTATATGGTACACCTTAAACATAGCAGAGAAAAGTGTGATGAATACATGATTATTGGAAGGGATATAGAAAGAAATCATACTGCATAAAGTGCTACTTGGCAAGAGACATGGTGCACAGGAAGACTGTTAGCAAAGAGGGATTTCAGAGATGATACCCAGCCTGGACAAGAGGTACCAGCTGTTCGTATGTGATGGCTTTTCATTATGTCAGAGTCACAAATGGAAATGTGATCTTTTCACCAAACTTTATTATTTAACTAATAAAACACAATTCACTTTATTGCTGTTGTTCATATTGTCCACTTAATTCAAACTTTGGCAGCAAAGGTGTATCCTGGGGCCAAAGATACTAAGGTGTGTGTTGTCCTGACGAATATCATGGTGCATGATAGCACGGAGCATATTTTTTAATGAATGTAAACGTTTTTAACAACTAATGACACTTGTTTGCACAACCTAGCCATAAGGATCATATTCCAGGCTGACTTTCACCTTTCCATTGACTTTGTATGCAGTCACCTCTAAAACACACTCTTGTTCATTTAATTTTGACCCACCCAGACTTCCGTATACTACCAGCAGCAAAGCTTAGGTGTGCTGGCCATCTCAACATTTCTATAGCAGGGGGCTCTAATCCATTCATCTCTCTGTCTTAGCACAGCATGTGTGTATGTGATTCACATGTCCATGAGTATATGCATGTTGGTGCAAAACACCATGTTTCCTTACCTGTGTGACTCTTGGCTGCTTTATGTGCCTCATGCTTTGGAGTGTGAGCAGCACCTGCAGTTTATTCTTGTCATAGTTACAGTACAATATTACATTACACAGTTGTCATTAATGTGCACATTATATGGACTCTGCAGGGTGTTGTACAGTAGTTGACTTGTCTATATGACTGACCTTATATTTGTTTTAACAGGATTTCAGATACCTGATAATTCCAAATCTGATCTCTGGACTTGGATTCTAGCCCAGAAAGACAGATTGTTGTATGAAATGGCCAAATGTTGGTCACTCACTGCTTCAGTTTTTTTCCTTTTGGTATTTTTGTACATGGGTGAAGAGACTTTGTCTTGATTTGTTTAAATGTAATATTACATCATCTGTGTTCAGTGTGGGGTCAGAAAAAAATGGAAATTAGAACCATATGTCTTGTTGTTTTCTTTGTCTCTTTCTCTCTCATGCCTGACATTTCTTTGGTCTTACGTTTTGTTGCCATTCTCTGTACTGTTCTGACTGAGTAGAGCTTTAGTATACTGAGGGAAAACACTGCCACAGTGTTGCAAACATGCTGCAGGCAGGACACTGAAATCTTTGCAGTCTCACATATCAATTCAAAGCCACAAATCTCAGTATTAGTATTAGTCTGACATTAACCCATAGTCAAATTCTACAAACATTAACACACATGCTCTCTTTGGAAAATAACACTGCTAAATCTCTTTATTTGTATTAAAAAACAATATGGATGAAAAGTAACTGGTGCTGTGCAAATTTCTGTAACACTTTTATCAATGTGAGACTTTCTTCACTTTCAGCATTTAAAGGCTAAGAGAGGATGAGATCTATGAAGGTAGAGAAGGAGATGTGATCCTCCCTTAGAGCTTTCCCCTGCATTATCCTGCTGTAGTAACACCTTACACCTTCATCCTTTAGAGTCTTATATGAATATAGCTGCAGTAATCCTGAAGCATCAGAAGCAGCTGAACTTTGTCTGCCAGGAATGTGTCTGTTTTCTGAGTTGGCATTAGTAGAAGCAGCCTGGCGCAACATGGTACATTTTGGAAACTGGAAAACGTGTTTATCAGTCCATGGCATTTGCACACAGCAGCAAAAATAGTGGCTAGGTTGGTGAAAATTACACATTACAAAATGTGTATGTTTTGGTATGCTGGGTCACAATTGTGAATCTCAGTGAGCCAACAGAGCGGTGGCTTTAAGAACATCATGACATTTGCCAGCCTTTCTGTTATAACTGCCCTCACCTGCAGCAGCCCAGATGTGCGTGAAACACTCAGTGTCAAGTTAGCTCTCATATGTGATGTAGCATGATGGTGACAAACTTGTGGGAACACTTTTTAACATAGATACCTCAACTTACATAGTTGTTGAGTCCTGTTCCAGAGCATACACCTATGAAAATGTGGCCCTCACTAAAGGACAGGGATCACATTCACATTTGTTTTGACAATGATGCTCCAATAACAGTGCTTAATGCAGTGCATTTGATGTCTGTTTAATTTGGAGGTTTTGGAAGAAAGTATTCAGTTATCAAGCACATGGTGACAACTAGAGTTCAGTTTTTCATCTGAATTTGGCACTTTAATAGTTTTTTCAGTATTGATGCTGTGACCACCTTATGATGTTGAAATGTTAGCTAGCCTGTCTATGGCTATTTAGCTGCTCCACTATGTTCACCAGATAGCTGTTACTTTTAGACCAATTGCATCCCCAGTAAGGGAGGCCAAAAGATTGTGTCCACATGGACTGTTGGCAGTGCCTGTACACCCAATGCACTTTAGCTGTAAAATTAAAATAGCAGTTTGTTTTGTAAATTACAGATATGTAATGCTCATTTCAATGTCCTTGACATAATTATGAAGTGGCTGCATACCTGTATGCTGTTCTGTCTCTTTTTCATGCAGTTCAGTCAACTACAATACAACAATAGAGTTGGCATTTTGTTGTGTGCATGTATGGGACATGGCAGTGTACCTAGCCTCACTTGATTCGTGTGCTGGTATACTGTGATGTCCTGTACTGCACATGGAAGAAGACCACTCAATGGCAGCACATTGGGATTATTAGCAAGGGTACAGTTGCAGCTGCAGGTTCATCTGTACAGATTTTTATTTAGTGTGTGTGAATGTAAAAACAGTGTCTTTACCCTTGGGGTGTTCAGACTACAGGTGTGTTTCTATCTGACCTTTTGTGACCTTACTGAGTTTAGGGTAAACAGGCTCTCAGCTCTGTTTGGGTGCCATGTTGAATGAGGAGACAGGGCTTTAGGTGTTGCCCTCATCAAGCCAGTCTGCCGTCATCAAGTCACAACACACCACCACTGTGCTTAGAGCTGTGCTGCTGGCAGGGTCATATGAGTGTTAATTAATCAGACTCTTAGTTTTGTGAATTTTTGATCTATAAAATAATAATATTCAAAAAGTAAAAAAATAGCTTTGCATGCTAACATTTCAACAGTGACAAGGAGATAGTTACGTGAGGAACAAGTTAAATATGAGAGTGGCGGTTAAGAGTGTTTAATACTTAATAAAGAGAGGAAGCAACGTTGGCGAAAACACATTCACTAAAATAAAATGTTGTTTTCTGATTGTTTCATAGTGGCCACACATAAGCATACCTGTTAAATGCATGTAATGTTTATAATGCAGGTGCCAGGCAGTATAAGGGATCTTAAAGTATGACTACACCTATTGTTTGCCTTGGAGTCATTGACAATCTTGTCAATGCTAGCACTGTAGTAAGGCTAACAAACATTATAACATCATAACAAACAAAATTTATTTTAAGGAATGTTGCGTCCCAATGGTTGTTTGTCTATATGTGGCCCTGCGATGGACTGGCACACCCGTGACCCCTGCGGGGACTAAACGGTTCGGAAGATGAATGAATGAATGTCGCCCCCCTCTTGTTGTAACACCAGGCCCCCCAAGTTGGTACCTACTATATTAGTTTGTAACGGTTCTGAAAACGAGAGCCACAACAAGAGATGTGCATTTTGTAAATTTGATCCAGTAATCGGAAATGTGATATTTCTAGTTGTAAAAGGACCTTTCAGTTGCCTTTGTGCAACATTGTATTCAGAGTAGCATTAGCACAGGCTATTAGCTGTGTTGTGAGGTATTCAGGGACAATTCAGAGTATAGGACATCCCTATTTTGAGAACCCCCAACCCTCTTGAAACAGAAAACTGATATGGTCAGGTAGTTGTTTTGTGTGTGTCACTTTAAAAAAGCTGTTAAAGTGTTTTTTGTTGTGTTGTGGGAATTGGACTTCATCAGCGATCAAATTTTACCCAACAACATATTTTCTCATATCTGCAATCATATTCTAAATGTCAGTCATGCGTTAAATTGTTTGGTATAACTATATTTCAAAAGAAAATGAATGGGTGTGAACATTAGAATTAATTCTCAAAATAAATCTGTTGTCTCAGACTAACTCATTAGTGACATTTCAGATCTTCTAACTTTACTTCAAACCACCACTTTGTGTTACTGTTTTGGTGTGTCAGTGTAATCACTCACTTTAAAAGTCACCCAGGCTGTAATTGTTGTAATTGTCATTGCTTGATGATACTGTCCCAGTAAGATGTGCATAACACTCACACACTAAGGTCCAGTTGCAAAGTGACACAAAGATTACCAATTTTGTGCTAATTATCTGTCCACATATCCTATACATATCTTGCTGTCAGTCAGCTACATTGAATTGATGTTAGAGATGATAAAACCATGCTAGTTAAGGAAAAACAGTGCCTTTATATTCTCATCTGTATTTCACCTGCATTTAGTAATTTGTTTTACCAGTATACCTGCATGTTCAATATGAATTATTTCTTTACCTGTTACAAATTACTAAAGCCTCACATAATCCATAACAGAATCATAAAAGGTAACTTTTGACTACAACATGATTAAAACTAAAACTGAGGTTTTACTGACTAAATCTTGACCAAAACTAAAAATAAATGACAAAAATATGACTGAAACTAACCATAGTTTTCAGTAAATGACTATGACTATGAAAATTCCTGCCTATGAACAATGGCAGTTTGTTGCTGGACTGGTTTTGAGAGCTTTTCCATTTGACTTTCTCTCATAGCTGCCTGATGTGGTTGGAAACAAAAATGGTGAACTAAAATAAGCTAAAAACCACTAAAGCATCAGAGATGATTGTAACTCTCTGGGTTCGGCACTAGAAGTTTCGCTTTCACCTTACAAATAGTTGTTTGAACTATTGGCAATACAGAAAACTTATCAATGCAGTCATAACAAATTAATCTACTGTTTGCATACCATGCTTTCTACTCCCTAGAAATATTTTGGCATGCAGGTGAAACTGTTAGACCTGTTTTGGTTTCCTTCCACATGGCAGCCAACTTTTCCAGGGCTGTAAAGATGGAAAGATACTGGTGAAGTGCTGCCACTGTAGTACAGTCTGAAGGAAGGCATTAAAGCACAAGGGTAAGGATTGTTCCAATACACTTTTTTCCTGACTAAGTGCAAGTACTTATATTTGAATACTTGCAGAAACCAAGTACTAATACTTACTTAATAAATACTTAATTATATTGCAGTTGCAGTTACAATATTGCGGTTGCTGTGAAACTGCTGGTCCAAATATCAATGGTGAAGCTGGCTGTAATATGTTTTTCATGTACCTTCAGTAAGACAGTGTGATGACAGCTGGGAATGACATAACTCGGCTCCAGCACATTGAGGACGCGGCAGAATCAGGTGCTTTCAACAACTGACAAAGGCTGTTCATTAATATACTGAGTAAGAGCTTCTGTTATTCGAACAGCCCCCAAGTTGTTGTTGGATAGGTTCTCTCACTTCTCCAGTGTTTGATACAGTGGTGGTTGCTGCTGCTGCTGCTGATGGCATTAACACACTCATTGTACTGTGAGTTATGCTAATTCTTTATCTATTTCTGCTGAAAGAGCTGTTCGCCAGTTCAGTAGAACAGAGCTTGCAGTCTGCTTTATTTTTGTCATTCTCACTTATCTTGAAATATCTCCACACTGCTGACATTTCTCCACTTTTTCCCACCCTATCACCCAACACCGGATTACTGCCATAAAGCGGTATCTGGTGCTATACTGGAGAAGTTTTACAACTACGAGTACAGAAGGGCAGTACAAGACCCAATACTGGTATTGGTAGTGGAACATCCATAAGGCAGGGGAATGTTACCACATTCACTGATTTATTAAAGACAATGGGAAACACTTTCTTTCTTGTCTTTTCTTCCCACTGTGTTTATACTGATGACAATTTATACACTGAAAAACTGCGAGTTTGTGTGTGTCTGGGAGCTGTGTGTCAAAGGTACTGTAGGTGTTGAGTTGTTATATTGTCTGCATTTCAAATGAGCGGAAACGTCAAACAAGCATGCCTTGCTGAACAGCGAATGCTGAGGGACTTTTAATGGTACTTTCATTGGCATTAAGATCTCCTTTGAATTCACATTGGTAGCTCCAGTCAAACAGCTGCCAAATGCCAACGTAATACCTGATATCAACTCCAGACCTTTTAGCTGCTTCTTTTGTCTCGTTAAACCAAGTCCATTTATGCAACAATGTATTCATTATTTAATTAATTTGATGAGATACGCATGCTTCTGGACCGAACTGTAGCAGGGCGTACTCATGCTGGCACCTTGTTTATCAAGAGGAAATGTCATGAAATCAATATTAATTTGTCTGTATAAAGTTTCATATCAATCTAAATAACAGTTAATAACATTTATTATCTATTCTCATTCTCTTGTCAGGCATAAATCTGTGTTGCTCTTGTACTGGACTGGACTTGTGTTGTAGGGTGGTTATATAGTTATTTACTTACTTTTACTTCTTTTTCCCTAATGCTTCCATTTTTTTTCTTTTTTGTTCTTTCACAGTTTTAATTTTAGTCTTGATCCCATTACTTCCACTATGACTAAAGGAATCAGTTTATTTATGTAGACCAAAGCTTCTGTGGCAAAACAGCAACAGTCCCCGTTTTTTAACTTGTCCATAGTTCCTGATATGACACAACTGCAGGGTTGGATTTGTACTGTGCAAAGCAAAATGTCTAGATTCTGAGAAGAGGGATTATGCATTTGTACTATTATGCAGGTTATTTGATTGCGCTAATGTCAGCTGACATTACCTTATTTTGCAACTGTCAAATTTCAAAATTAAAAGAAAACCACAAAAAGGTAAACACAAAATGCTAAACAAATTTGTTTTTTTTACTGTAATGACATTACATTTTCTTAAATGTATATTGTCATTAGTTTTTTAACTCTTACATATCATCATAAGTATCAATATCCTACTTTTATTGAGTGAATATGCCATCCATGATGTATTATGTTGTAACATATATTAAGTAGAAAGAAATTGTACATGAAATTATGGAATTAAAGTAAAATGAAGCTGGCTTGGTAAATACGAAAAGAAAGAAAAGAAGTATATTATTAATAATTCCAAATAATTCATTGGTTCCTCTGTCTCCCAAATATTAATTTGTAACCCTCAGAAGAACCATGTTTCTTCAGTTACAGATGTATGATAGATATTGTTAGCATGACTGTGGGTGGGTCACAGATTGCTGATATCGGGTCCTTGTTTCTCTTCTTTTTTCATTTGCAGCTGCTAAGATGTGGTGCTGTATCACTGACAAGTGGGCCTCCAGATAGTAAATGGAATATCCAGATTTAGTAATAATGTGTATTAAACGTGTCGGAGAGTTTAAACCAAACCACTGATTTGTTGTTCTTGGAGTTTTATCAGAGATCAGGGAATTGAGGATCATTTGTTGTGCTTAATTAGTCACTTGTTGAGAATTCCCTGAAAATGTTGTGCGTGTTAATTTTTGTTTTAAAGGACTTATACCCTTTTGGGGTAGCAAAGCATTATAAGGATGGGGTACAATGTCAGTCTACAGATTGCCAAGAACACAAAAAAGCAAAAAGCATATGGATGTAACATAATATCACCTTACTGGTTTCATTGGGACACACATAACAGCTTTTACTTGTCCCTTCTGCTCACAGAGAGCACAGACACAGCAGCAGGATCACGGAGAACAGCAACAGGTCTCTTATATGAATAACCATGTGATTTTAAGAGTTCAGCCTAAAAAACTCAAAATAAATAACTTTTATAAATTTCATACCATGTTTCTGTTCTGTTCTGCTGTGAAACTAACAGTTTCTCATTATGGCTCCAACTTATGACTTGAACTACGCCCAACTTAAGGCCACAGACAGAATCAGTCCATCTTTGAACTCCAGACTCCAGGTCCTCACTCTGATACCAAAGCACTCATACAGTGTATTAATCTGCCGATGTGAGGTGTATTCCACCAAAAAGCAAATAAATCCACTGTTTATTTGGATTTTTTTCATATTTGTCACACTTTAATGATTCAGATCATCAAAATGATAAAAGTAATACAATATAATGCAATATTTCACAAAGATAAACCAAATAAATACCAAGTGCAGTTTTTAAATGACTTTATTTATTAAAGGAAAAAAGCTGGGCAGGTCTGCCTGGCCCTGTGTGGTAAAAGTAAACCTAATAACTGGTTGTGCCATCCTTGGCGGCAGCAACTACAATCAAGTATTTGTGAAAACTGGCAAGTTGTCTTTCAAAACACTGTGAAGGAATTTTAACTCAGAATTGTTGCAATTCAGCCACATTGGAGGGTTTTTAAGCATGAAAGGCCTGTTTAAGGCATCTTAATCGGACTTTGACTAGGCCATCTCAAAACCTTAGTTTTCTTTTTTAAAGCATTTTTCGCAGTGTTCAACCCTCATTTATTAATTAAGGTATTAAATTTAAATGTTGAAATATTACAGCCTAAGCCACACAGTATACAGTTTTTAAGTTAAATGTCATTGAAAAACAAAACATCCTCTTTCAAATAATGCCCACAATTATATTATTTAGTTATTTTAAACAATGACAACATATAGTTATACCACCATTTCAACAAGAATTACTCCTCCTTTGTCCAACCATTCCATTGACACGATTATGACCCCCTGTATCAATTAATTTCAGTTCAGTTTAATAGTATGCAAATTTAATAAAATCTTTAGTGCCAGTTTACAACAAAAGTCATCTCAGGGCACTTTACAATGTAAGGTTTAAGACCTTAAATAATTTATTAATACAACTATATAAAAAAACACAATACAACCAATGCAACATACATGCACCATCACCACAGAACAGGTGTGGAAGGACTTGTCTACACTCAAGAATACTCAAGTGTGTGTTAGATAGCTTGCAGTGGTTTTTCAGCAGCTTTTAAACCTCTCTGAGGCTTGCAAAAAAAAAGAAGTCATCCCAGCACTCTTACTGACCTTAGACCTAACATCACATCATGAAGACATTTGAGACACTGGTTCTGCAGTACCTGAGGTCCCAGGTGTCAGACTACCTGAACCCCCTTCAGTTTGCATAGTTCTTTGACTTCTCAAGTGCCTTCAACACCATCCAGCCCCATCTATACACTACACCTCTGACTTCTGCGACAACTCAGGACAACTCATTTTAGTAGGTGGCTGGCACCTACAAATATTCTCTCATTCCCCATTAATTGGCTGCATCAGTAATGATAAGTGAGGAGTACAGACACCTGAGAGAGCTGTTGAGTGGTGCAGCAGTAAAGAACAGGTGGAGGACTTCAGTAAGAGCAGGGAGACCCCAGTCCCAGTCACCATTCTTGGAGAGGATGCAGAGATAGTGGAGGTAGACAAGTATCTTGGAGTCCACATCAACAACAAACTGGACTGGTCAAACAACACAGATGTTTTATACAAGAAAGGACAGGCCATATTGTTCTTCCTCAAGAGGCTTCGTCTATAGTTGAGAGTGCCCTGTTCTTTGCTGTTGTGTGTTGTGGAGGTGGCATCAAGGCTGGTGAGGTCAACATATTGAACAAGCTGCTCAAGAAGGTAAAATGTGTGGTAGGACTGGAACTGGCCAGTGTGGAGGCTGTGACAGAGAGAAGGATAGTGGATAAGATCAGTGCTATGCTGGACAATCTGCAGATGGGAAGATCATTCACCCACAGACTGATTCCACCAAAAAGCAAGACAGAACACTTTAGGTGGTCTTTAGTGTCCACTGCCATGAGACTGTACAACAAGAAGTGTGCACCATCTCATTGATAATTCAAACAAATACTTTTTATTTTACTTCCCACTCATGTTGCTGTAACAAGTGAAATTCCCTTAGGGGATCATTAAAGTATTATCATATTTTTACATCCAAATAACAAGGAAGGATCTGAGGGAAACATGAAAGGACAGTGTCACCCATTAACATCTCTTGAATAATGTCTTTCATAACAATTATTCAAGGAGACTAGATTATCTTCCCTGTAGCTTGGCTGAATAACTTTTTGTTCAAAACCTCTTTTCCAAACAGCTTTTCTGAATGGTGTGCAGGCTCTTTGCAGCAAGAATCCATCTGTCATGTCAGGGAAGTAAAAGCTTGGAAAGACAAAGGCAGCACAGAGTCAGGAAAGAAACCTTGTGACCTTTGACCTGTGTATTTATGCTACTGTTGTATTCTCCCAGGGTCACGGTGTATTAAGTGCCAAAAGCAAGTTGGAGTGACACAGAAAGTAGAGACTGTGATAAATGGGTACAAAAGGAAATTCCCTGTCTGAAGGTTGTGTGGTATGTGGCATACTGTTAGCCGCTCATCCAGTAGCCATAGTTACATACAGTATATTTCACTTCCATGAACAAATGAGCTGTTTAATGCCCAATTACCTAATCTGTAATTTACGTGCATAGAAAATTTATGATTGTACAACTTCCACACAGCTACCACAGTCAGCAGTTAATTTTATTAATTAACGTGTGTGTGTTTGATCAGCTCCCTTCTCTGTCTATTCATCCATCCAATTTCCCCCACTTATCTGGATTCGAGCAGCAGCTAGGCAATGTAGTATAAACACAAACATTTGCCCGGCAATGTTTTCCAGCTTCTCCTGGGGATGTGCTCAGGAAACGCATCACTGGAAGACGCATGGTCCTGATCCACAATTAATCACCCGAATGACCAAAGATTTGGCTCTTGGATGATCAGTTGGATTTCCTGGTGAATAGTTTCGAGGTCTGATTTCCCACATGGCTGTTTTAAAAATATCTGTTCTAAACTGTAGGGATTTTGTAGCAACATTAGTCGAGTAGTAAAAACAAAAACTGTGTATAGAGACACTGTGATACAGATACACTTTGCTGGAGCACAGATAAACAGTATTAATTGCATCTTCCATCCTTCTGCAAAGCCATATTTTTCTCATTTCCTTAATTGTTCTCCTTTCATTGTCAAATCACAAAAAGTAAAACAAGCTTTCTCTCTTTTTGTCAACTTTGATGCAGTAACAATAGACCTGCACAGGAACATGAAATACTGTCATAACTCTATCATACGTTCACTTTCACAGAGCTGCTCGCTGGTATTAAATAACAATTATCAAAGGTTTATAGCCCATCTTTGATTTGCCTCAGAACACACTCATTTATCTCTTTGATGTGTTATATTCTGACTGGTGTTGTGTACAGGACAAATTGTCCTTGTGGAAAAAATGTTATCACATGAAAGGCACAGGAACTTGTAGCATGCAGTAACTCAATTTAACATAAAGACCCTGAGATGAAAGCTGCAGAAAATGCTAATACATACAAACACAAGATACATTTAATTTAATTTCCCAACACCAAAACTGAATTCTGGAAAATGCAGTTACTAACTGCATTTTCCAGAAATGTTACCTAATGTAAAATTCTATCCTCCAATGTTATTATTTCCTTTAAAGCAGTGGAGCTCCAAGCACTTAGTCCATATAGCACAGCTCACACTCTCCAATTCTCCACTGGCTGAATTTTCTCAAAGCGCTTTATTACATTTCTAAATGCTATTAAAGCCACTCCTCAGACAGAAACACTTCCTGCAGTGTAATACAGCACTTGTGACAAAAATAATTAACAGATGTATATAAAACTGATTCTTAGAGCATCTGTGGATTTGCAGGGTACAGGTTGCAGTTACAGCTGATGTCTGTTGAGTACAAAATGTGTCCCTTCTTTCTAGGCTCTGGCATGACTCAGGTCTTAGAGATTGACAGTGTAAATGATGACTCAGCACAAAGTGAAATGAGCTGTTTACCTTGTCTTAGTCTCATTTCCAGATCTATCAAGTAGCACAAACATACACATGCTAGTGTTTCGATATTTGTGAGGACATTTATTGATATAATGCATCGATTTATTGATGTAGTACATTCATTGTAATTAAATATAATACTTTAACCATAAAACCATTTGTTTGTTTCTGGAATACGAGTGTGTGTGTGTGTGTGTGTGTGTGTGTGTGTGTGTTAGATTAAACAATAAACCCTGTAGCAATTTGTCCTTTGTGGCTCTGGTGTTCTTCTCCTGCTGTGATATATGAAAGCTGCTGTACCTAGTTAAAGACACGCAGCACTGCGGACTCGGTGACATTGTGTGTCTCTGCAGTGACCTGCCCAAACGACATTGGTACCTTCCCACCTTTACTTTCTTTCACGTGTGATAGAGCAGTTTCATTTCTTGCCACTGATAATACACTAGATTCCCTTCAGGCCTCGTGAAAGCTTCAATGATTGTTTATTACAGGGCCACATTAAAATGACAAATATGTTCATAATCTTTTCAAATCACTAAACAAGACAGAGATCTCCTAAAAAAGCTTGTGCAACATGTGTGTTCTTATCTTCATTAAACTCTTTACACATTGTATCGTATTTTATTCTCTGCCACTGAACTGTTGCCTTGTATTTTCATGGCTGCAAGTGACCCTGTGTGTGTTTTTGAGCACCACCTAATGTTTATGTGAGAATTGCAGGATAATATCATAACATAATGTGATAAGTCTAGTAAGATATGGTGTAATGATAACAGAGGAAGAGAAGAGTAATAAAACAATATAAGTTTAAACACAGCTGCAGTGTTGTCTGCTCCCCTCTGTACATTAATTAAAATATCAGGTTGAATTCATGGATTGTTGTGAGAAATATTTCTACATTACAAACTATACTTGCATATATTTTGATGCCGTTTTTATTGCATGGTTCCTTACTGTAGCCACATGTTGTCTAGTGTTGCTATTAGACAAGGCTGAATTTAACCTTTAGTTTAGTTTAGTTTAAGTTCTCAATCTGACCATTTTATCTCTTTTCTCTTCCAGGTAAGTTGACAGAGCGGCACAGACCAGATGACTCACTGTAGGTAACATCACTTTATTATCTTCTCATGGAGCTAAAGTCCCTATATTGTCACTGTAAGTTCCTGCTAGTATCAATTAATACAAGCAGGTGCTTCAGTTATGTTAACTTGGGTTGAACTACTGAGTAAATGGAGTTGTTGCCGCAATACAATGTTCAGTGATCTAGGTGTGGCATCTACAGGAAGTGGTTAAAGTTTTTTTAAATTTTTATTGTACTTAATATGAAGATGATTGTTGTTAGCTGTAAAGGCAGCAGATTGTGCAGGCTACAGCCTTTGCTGTACTGAGTTGATGTAGCCTCATTTGTTTAAATTTGTGTGTCTTCTGTATTGAGTTAGTGCATCTCAAGAGGCTCTGGTTGCAGCAGACCAGCCTGTCAGATGCAAACTGTTATTCTGTTAGGATACAGATGCTGACAACATCATACATCTCTTAATGTTACCAATAGCAACCTGCGAGGACTCTGTGAACCTACTGAAAACATTAATACTAGAGACTAGACAAATACAGACGATGTCCAGTCTACAGTCTATGTGCTGCTGAACCTCCTGCTCTGTAATATAGCAGATCCATTGTGCTTGATGGCTGTGTGCCTGCTGTTTAAAAGCTAAATCAATGAATCACTATCAGTCAACACTCACAAACACACAGATGAGTGTATGAATGAGTGTGTGTTGTGTAAAGTGGTTAAACAGATGTGTGAATGTTTAATGAAGCTGGCCGCAGAGAGCCATCATATGCCCGTGTGTGTGTGCTATCTTCAGTATCCATAATTGATTTGATGGTAAATACCCAGCAGACTATCTTATATGATAGACCTGCCTAGTGATTTATTAAATGATGTCCGCTGCCTGTTTGACACTGAACTGTGTTCTTTCATGCACACCATTGTTTTCTCCATGCCTCTCAAGGTTTCATAAATAATTCATAATGTCCTTTTGAAATTGTACTGGAGTGACAGGAGGTGTGTCAAAGGCTTCAGGTGCAGTAACAGAGATAGCATGTATATAAACAGGCCTGCATGTTTGGGTTTTGAATGGAGATGAAATATAATTGATAACATATGGTTCCAGTATCAACCTTTATCAACAAGACTACAAGTCTAACTCAGTAGTGTCGTCTGTGTACTTCATTGTACTTTGTACTTCGTGTTTTGTTTTTTAAATGACTGTGCATAGCAGTTGTGCTGCTGTGGTAACTTAGAGCTTTTTCAGGTTTACAAAGCTTTGGGCAACATTTTATTAGATCTGTTTAAAGAATACCGCTTCGTTGATGATACTGTTCAGGGATTTGGGGGAAAAGCATTGGACAAGTATCATGCCAGAAATGTAATATTCAAGAGAGGGTCATGAAATTCAAAATCTGATTTAAAAAGCCAGATTTGATCATTATTACATCAGCCGACAGAGCTGATGTAATACAACACGCACAACAGCATCTGCTCCTTTAAAGAGCCATGTGTGTTAGTATATTTCCAGCCTTTTACTAAATGTTAAATCCAGTTAGGCATAGTGCACACAGCGTCACCTTTCACAGTAACTGAACTCAACCCACCTTCTTCCCCCAATCCTCATCCTGTTGTGATATGTTGTTGTGGAAAGAAGGGTAACAGATGCAGAGATGGCACAGTGCCAGCTGTGTTCATTCAAGATTGTTGCTTCCTCACAATCATATCAACACTAGTTTCCATTATATTAGAATCCACAGAACTGTCAACAGTATTAGGGAATGCAGCGCATTAGTGTCTCTGTCATCAGAACCAGCATCTGTCTGTCAGCAGGACAAAGGGACAGCAGCAGGACAAATGGTCGTTCCCAAGCAGACCGACAGCAAAAATTTACTGGACATCGTTTTCATGCCTGCTGAGCAGAAAGAAAACAGATGTTTTCATGTCAGATTTTCTCCTCTCTGTTGCAGAGCATGGGGGAAGAACAGAACAGAAAATATAGGGAGTGAGATCATTGCAGATAACCATAAAAAGTTTGCATCAGTGTTTAGACAGATTTAAACGAGAGAGAGAGAGATTTCTGAAACTCCAGCCAACAGTAGCTCTTATGTATGTGATTTGACAATGACTGTATCTGTCTGAACACTCAGTAACCTGACAGACCAGTGACCTTAGGTGCTCTGGTGCAGTTATTTTACTGAAGCCAGTATGAACGCTGCTCTCTAATGGTTCATTATTGTTAAACCTAAGCTGCATTTCAAATGTGATTGTACAGATTGGAAGTACCTGTTTAAACAGATGCTCACATGCACATGATAGTGGCTGTGTAATGTTACACAGGATCCCCAAGAGGGCACCATTCACCAGTTAAAATTATATGGGGAAGTCAGTAAGTGCTGATGTTTTCTCTAAAGTCTGTGCTTTTTTGTGGCAACATGAAGACAAACAAAACCGCGCTGGTTTTACATGATCTTTTGTTGCTCATGTACTCAGTGCTTCTAACACAGAGTGAGTCAAATATAAACTTGAACTAACTAACTAACTTGTAACTAATCTTTGTGTTGTAGTATCCCAACACCAGGTGGTGTTAAGAGGCCAAACTGTCTTCTGATTGGTTAGTGGACCGGCTAATACATTTGTGTCTCCATCATCCTCCTGAAGTCAAAATGCTAGGTCTGAGAATTTTTAGCTTTTATGCTATCAAACTGTAGACATGTGCTGAAACAACTAGGTACCTAATGAATTACACCCAGCGTGTAGGTTGTAAAATAGATAAAACACACTGTTTAGATCCCAGGTGCTTGGCTATGACGTGCAAATCAGTATCACAGTGGTAATATTTTGGTATTGATTGTTTAGTCATGCCCCCCCTCATGACCTGTACTCTGCTGTCAACTAAAGGCAACTTTAAAGTGAGTCCAGCCACTTTTAGCTTCAACAATCCAGCCATCTTTCGTGTTTTGTGTCAAAACAATAATTTTTTACTTCGGCATATAAAAAATGGATACAAGGAAGTGGCTGAGCAGAATGTTTTAAAATAATATCATGGACTGTGAACTAGTCCCACCGGGAGATGCTTTAAATAGGCTTTTCTTAGTAGTAATTGTTAAATGTTCTCATTTCTGCAGTTCTTATTGGACCACTTAAAGGTGGTAGTGAAGCCTTACTTCCTTGTGAGCACTAACTGTTAATGCAGAATTTGTGTGTGGGAAAGTCATCAGTAGTAAATTTATGGCCAAAAGAACGAGCTAAAGACTGCTAACAAGCTGTTACACTGCACGGTTTGATATATTGTATATAATGTTCATCTACCTTCATACATCTATTGTATGCAATGCATCTTTTCTCAACAGCGTGGCTTCTGTTATGTTTAGTATGGAAAAAATCTGGGTTTGTAGTTAGCTGGTTAGCTGATGACCTAATTTAAAACATACTATCTAATAAATCAGTCTGTTTTATATAGAAGCAGTATATTAATATAGTCACGCACATTATATAAATACACATATTACATTCAGACATATAGATGTATATTCACACTTATTTATGTTGGTGTCACGAAGGAGGCGTGACCGCAAAATGT